>PKRV01000926.1:85996-227278 GCA_003709505.1 Hyphantria cunea
ACCTCCCTGAGGCGGTCCGACATGTGGTCGAGGGCTCGGGCCATCACTCGGGCTGGTACCCCGTCCGGCCCGGGGGCGGTGTTCTTGGATCGGATCCGAAGAACAGCCGCCCCTACCTCCGATTCCCTGACGGGCGGAATGTCGACCTCTCTGCCCCCGTCGTCT
The DNA here is from genome assembly GCA_003709505.1 of Hyphantria cunea. Lineage (NCBI taxonomy): Eukaryota > Metazoa > Arthropoda > Insecta > Lepidoptera > Erebidae > Hyphantria > Hyphantria cunea. The sequence continues at coordinate 86,162 of PKRV01000926.1, forward strand.
CCGACCGAACTGGCCATCGACGGGGGCGTGTGTTCCGCCCGCTGCGGGAACAGGCCCTCGACCACTTCCTGCAGGAAGCTGGGCTGGAGAGTCTCGGTAAGGGGGGGGCCCGCCGTGCGGAGCTTCTGACGCACCGCACGATATGGGCGACCCCAGGGGTCACGGTCGAGGCCCTCCAGCATCTCCTTTCTTTTCTCCTCTTTGGCGCGGCATATGGCCAGCTTCAGAGTTTTCCGCGCCTCGCGGTACTCCTCGTGAAGCTGGCCTTCCTCGCCGTCTCCGCGGTGACGCCGCCGGCCGACACACCGCCCCGCCGCAAGCCCCGGTGGAGTGAAGGCCCGAGGGGGTTTCCACACGTAAAAAAAGGGCCTGCGGTATCCTCACTCACTCGGTAAAACACAGCGCAGGCACGATTTAGGAATATACACCCGGTATCGCGGGGGATTTTACAAGTATACATGAAATGTATACAAAGAACACCCAGTTTCAGGACATCAATTTGTTGATTGAGCACAGTGTTCCACAGTGTTCACACACAGTGTTTTGTGTGGGGTTTGAACTCACAACACTCAGCGCAGTAGATAGCGGCGTAGCGACCTCTTGAACCAAGGCCAACAGTGGTGTCAAGCATGTGTACGGACTAGTTGCGCCTCACGGTGTTACATGCGGTTTATCAGATTAACAACACGTATATTAACTAACTTGTTCTTGTGAAGTATTATTCCTTAATTGGGGTTATTTTGTGGCAAAAAGTAGCTTATATGTTGTCTAAAACTTATGAAAGAAATTACCCTATAAGAGTTCTATAAACGTCCATGACAGCATAATATGTCTTTCTTTAACGGTTGAGTCACATAACCTTATTATGGTAAACAAATTAGTTCACGCTGTTTTAACGCTTTGACGGCCTCGTTCATCTAGCGGTTGGCGTTTCCACTGTTAATCATGAGGTCTCGGGTTCGAATCCTGGGTCGGGCCAAAAAGTGTTATTGAGTTTTTCTGATCATAGTAATGCTTAATAACAGCTCGGAATTTGGTAGTTGGGATATTAGCCCCTGTGCCTCGAGCACTTAGCACTTAAAGCCGTCGGTTCACCTGAACTCTCTCCGATGGTGTCGGATAACCGTGCCATCGGGTTACGAGAGTGAGGGTACAGAGAGTGCACCAGTGTTTGCGTAAACACAGGTGCACTCCCTGTTCTCTGTAATAAATATCTACTGCGTAGTTGGTAAAATCGGATAGGATAACATCATAACATGCTACGGGCAATAAATAGAAGACGCAGAGATTATGCGAGTCAGTTAGTAATTAAATATAATTAATTAACTTTGGTTCCAAGCTGGCTGTCCTTTCGGAAGTAGAAAGCTTCTATGGCGATTTGTACGCTTCGCATGCATCTCGACCTGATCCCGAAAATGAGGACCCTCGGGCCAAATTAACACGCCACTTCACCGAAGATCTGCCAGAAGTCAGCATTGACGAAATCGAGATGGCTCTTAGACAGCTGAAAAATGGAAAAGCCCCTGGAGAGGATGGCGTTACTACAGAGCTGTTAAAGGCTGGAGGTAAACCCGTATTAAAGGCGCTCCAAAAGCTTTTCAACGCTGTCCTGTTCGAAGGGAGGACTCCAGAGGCGTGGAGTAGGAGTGTGGTCGTCCTGTTCTTCAAAAAGGGAAATAAAACCATGTTGAGGAACTATCGGCCCATTTCCCTCTTGAGCCACGTCTATAAGCTGTTTTCAAGAGTCATCACGAACCGTCTTGCGCGAAGACTCGACGAATACCAGCCACCGGAGCAGGCTGGGTTTCGGAGCGGATATGGCACCATAGACCACATCCACACAGTGCGGCAGATAATACAGAAGACCGAAGAGTATAATCAGCCCCTGTGTCTAGCATTTGTGGACTATGAAAAGGCCTTTGACTCGATTGAGATCTGGTCTGTTCTGGAGTCCCTGCAGCGTTGCCAAGTAGATTGGCGGTACGTCCGAGTGTTGAGATGTCTCTACAAAGCCGCTACTATGTCCGTCCAAGTACAGGATCAGCATACAAGACCCATACCATTGCATCGAGGAGTGAGGCAAGGGGACGTTATATCCCCGAAATTATTCACTAATGCAATGGAGGACCTGTTTAAGACGCTGCACTGGAAAAGGCGCGGTATCAACATCAATGGCGAATACATCTCTCACTTGCGATTTGCAGATGACATCGTCATCATGGCAGAGACGTTGCAGGACCTACAACAGATGCTGAACGACCTGGCTGACTCGTCTGTGCGCATCGGCCTACGGATGAACTTCGACAAGACCAAGGTCATGTTCAATGAACATGTACTACCGGAACCGGTTGCGGTACACGGTGCCGTTCTCGAAGTTGTTCAAAAATATGTATACCTCGGGCAGGCTTTGCAGTTAGGTAGAAACAGCTTTGAGGACGAGGTGAACAGAAGAATCCAGCTGGGTTGGGCAGCGTTTGGGAAACTTCGTCGGGTCTTCTCATCATCGATCCCACAGTGCCTAAAGACGAAAGTCTTCAATGCGTGCGTCCTACCCGTAATGACTTACGGAGCCGAAACGTGGACACTTACGGTTCGACTGGTCCATAAGTTTAAAGTCGCTCAGCGTGCAATGGAGAGGTATATGCTCGGCGTTTCTCTAAGGGATCGCATTAGAAACGAGGTGATCCGACAAAGAACCAGGGTCATCGACGTAGCCCACAGGATTAGCAAGCTGAAGTGGCAGTGGGCTGGCCACATTTGCCGAAGAACCGATAACCGTTGGGGTAAACGAGTTCTTGAGTGGAGACCGCGTCTCGGCAAACGTAGTGTAGGACGTCCACAAGCCAGGTGGAGCGATGATTTGCGCAAGACGGCTGGCAGGAGCTGGATGCGAGAAGCCATAGATCGAACTAAGTGGCGTGAAATTGGAGAGGCCTATGTCCAGCAGTGGACTGCGATAGGCTGATGATGATGATGATGAATTAACTTTAGTAGCAGGTACAGTACAGTAGTACTTAACTTAGAGATAGATAATGAATTATTAATATCAATTCAAACAACTTTGCACTATGTTGAACGTTAATTATACCTATTAAAATAAATCGTAGAAGGTTCTTTTAAATCTTATATAGCCACTGCTGCATTGAACATCCAATACGAACAATGTATGGTAAACACATTATTGTGTGAACTGTATCTTTATAAATTGTAGCCTATCATTCTGATGTATAAGCTACATTATTGTAAAGTTTTATTAAAATCCATTCAGTAGTTTTTACGTGAAAGACCAACAAACAAACATCCATACTTACAAACTTTCGCGTTTATAATATTAGTAGGATTATTCTGCCGTGGTAATCTAGAAAGCTACAGAATCTTAGGTCTACAGTCAGTCAATACGACATGTGTTAAGCTTAGAAGTCGTATTAGAATGGTAGACATACGCTCTTGAATTAAACGGTTCAGCTCTGCCTTCTTATGCCAATAATTCAAAGCCTGGAACTAACTACTAGCACACGTGTTTCCCTCTCACTTTGATCCCGGTGTGTGTGACGAGTGCAATTGGGATAGGAGGCGCTCACAGCCCAGTTGCACTCGATGATTAGAAACAATCACAGAGGGTACGCAACTACAGTACCTGTATGTGTGACCGCCGGTGGTATGGTACCATGAACGTCTCCGTGATTCAGAGGTCACATTAAACAATCGGTCCCCGTTGTTATTATAGGATTACAGTCGTGAAGCTTAGTTGGAGGCCTTTGGGCGGCTTAAAAACATCCAACGTCAAGATTACGCAGCCACAATGTTGTTTTGCTAATCCCCAACCCGCACTCGGCCAGCGTAGGGACGTAGAGCCTTAACCCTTTCCTGAGGGGAGACCCCGAGCTCGGCAGTGAGACAATATAGGTTGTTGATTGATTGATGATCCCGGGTCCTTTAAGCGGAGCGTGAAAAAGCATCTCACTATTCCACTATGGTGTAGGTCACCATGCTGCATTGTGCACATTGGCAATTAGTATAGTGACCACTACTCTTGACTCATGCTTTCCATCAAGCAAAGTAGCCAGTTTGGCATCTAACTATAAAAAGAAAACGAATCTTTCCGTAAACAGATTTTTTTTATCTCGTTACTAGCTGAAATGGTAAAAGTTGCTACGACATAAAAAAAAATGAAATATGATGTGGGCCGATTCTTAGACCAAAGAAAAACACTAAAATGTCATTAAAATCGATCCAGGATCGATTTCGATCGACCAAGATTGTAAAGAAACATCGCGACACGATAATTTTATATATTAAATTACTGTTAGTTCTTTTATTTCAAAACGATAGGAGGTATAAAATAAAAGGATCTACCTATACAAATGAATATTTCTTTTTTAAGGTTGCACGTCCCTATTAAACTTTAAAGCTTTTATTTTGAAAGTTTAAGATGCTTACCTTTTCTCAGTCAGTAGTACAAAACAGGTTTAAAACCCTTCATAAAAATACTTTAAATTATTACAAAGTGCTATACTTTACATTCATGTAGATAAGTTAAAAACAATCATTCGGTACAATAAATTCTCTAAGGATTGTTCCGCTAACCAGTTACGTCAATAACGGTGAAATTTACCTACGTGCCTCCATGAGTTAACACGAGTCATGGTTTTTCCGAGTTGGCACGTCTATACATGTATTGTGAAACGTGCGTAGTCTTTAAATATAAAGAAAAAAAATGTTAAACAAAAGTATTACAATACAGTACATCTGTGGCGTCTGTGTCGGTCTATGATTTTTATCTGTAGCTTCAATTTAACGTTCATAAATGTCACTAAGTGTCTGAATTGAACAATTTTGAATTTGAAATATTCATTTTGTGCAGACCACAGTATTCATAACTTAAAAATGCGCTCACGACTAGGACGAACAAAGATGGCCCCTCTGAATTTAACAAAATATAATATTCAGTTTAGTTTCTCTAAATTAATTAAGAAAAGAACAGTACTCAGCAGTTAGCATATCGTAGCGTGACCTCATGGCAATAGCCTTGCTAAAATGAGGGCATGAATCATACAATTTCAATATTTTCTCGATTCGAATTTAGCTCTTACATCAACGTAGCAAGAATCATATTGCTATAATAACATAATTTTAACGCCAGTTTCCGCATCGACTATGATATTCATACTAACTTATTGGCTTAAGGAAATTAGAAATTTTTCCGTATGGTTACAGACTAAGAATGTGAAAAGTCACACTATTCATCCTACAAATATCGTATGAGCTGACTGTGGGAGCAACAGCAATGAAAAGAAGTAAAACTTTAAATAAACCATATATCTACTCTCCCAAAACCTTTGTAAGAAAAGGCCTTTAACCAACACTGGACCGCCGAAGGCTGTTGAAATTATTCATCTCATGTACCATCATCACCCAATAAATATAATTGACATTGGAAAAGGAAGATAATTCACTTGTTAAAAAAAGGACCAGGTACATTAGACCTTGTTCTTTTAAGCATTGAAAGAATCTTACCTGTAGAATAGGTGATTCATTACTTACAGCCGACTTAGGCAGTGAACTAAGCAACTACACTCCAAGGAGAAATTCTGATGATCACCCTTTCAAAGAAGCGCTTCTATGACTTTTGATTAAAAAAAGATATTAAAAATACCTACAAATCAGATTTTCTTGCAGTCTATATTGTGTTCATCACAAAAATGTAGGAAATAAGGAAACAAAAGTTAATTTGTTATATTTTCGTTTAATTTGAGAGAATGTACCATTATAAAGAGATTTTGATATCATTAGAATAAATAAATACAGTTTACAAAAAAAATTGTTCAGTCCGTCAGCAATATTCTAGAAGGTATAACAAAATAAAGCAATTATTGTAATATTTATCAGATTGGCCGAGTTTCTTGCTAAGTCTCTCACATTTTACAGAACAAAAGATCAATATTTAATTATTACTTGTAACTTTAACATTTAAAAAGCATTTAGAAGTGGTAGTGTGTTAGGCCATCATCCAACTGCAGCTTGTAACATGCATACTTGCAATCATCTGTCATTTACACAGTTGAATTAATTTCAATATGGTTTCTACTAGTTATGTACACATGACTAGGTACCTAAGAGAAAACACAGATGGAAGCAGCAGTGTCAATGGAGCATACAGAACTTGTAAAAACATTAAACACTTACATCACTTTATTTCAACTTTAACACTAAAATTTCCAGTTGTGTACGGATAAAAATTGTAAAATTGTATTAAAACAATGAAGAGAAACTATAATATGAGTATTTCACTAACTAATTTTAGACGAAAAATTTATACATGTGAGTAGCAAGGCACAAAATACGGGGATAGGTACATGTTGTGTATATATGTTAGCGCCGGCTTAGAAACCGTGCACTTTCAGCTGTTCAGGCTTCACAAGGCCCGATTTAGTCAGCCACTGGCAAATGTTCTCCCGCTGATCGCCCTGAAGTTGCAGCACCTCGCCGTACTCCGGGTGCTCCACGACAGTTCCGTTGCACGCAAACTCCTTCTTGCATGCCCGTACTATTTTTTTCAGGTCATATTCCGATGAGAGTCCCTGCACCGTAGTCAGCGTCTTACGCCCGTTTCGCTGCTGGATCCGGACATGGACTAAACCATCTTGTACGTCGTCTTCCGAGCTTTTGATAGCATCGGCGAATGGGTCGAATGTGTTCAGATTCTGGATGGACATACGATTGAACGTAAGGTCTCTTTATTTCACAAAACTCTGCGATACTACGCACGTACACAAAGCAACTGTCACTGATAAAACACGGTGGTATGTGCTAACGAGCAGACGACCAATTTACGCAAACTCCAAAAAGTAATGGCGGCTACGGCCGAAAAATGGAAATGTCACGCGGAGGCGGAAATTATCGATCACTACCATAGACAAACAGATACTAGTTAAACATAAAAACAATGTTTCTGCGTTTCTAATAAAATTATTTTAACCTTTCAATTGTGCGTATAACTTTGGAACGTAGTCATCATATTGAGCAACATAGAAATTACCTGCAACAGGTGGTCCAAATTTAAATTGATCAGCGAATTTAGTGATAGAAAATTTTCCGCGTTTGTCACCTGAGTTATTGGGTAATTTAGGTACTTTAGAAAAATCACATTTCCCTGGTTGCTTGTATATCAGAAATACATAACGATGTAACCCAGTTCCTTTTGGGGGTCCGGAACCGATATAATCAGAAAGTACTTCACCCTTACTCATATCCGAACCGAAAATGTTTCCCACTAGCCAATGATGCCACTCCCGGAACTTAGGACTTTCACGGCTAGGGGCATCAGGATCTATCATAGCTAGTGTATAATATTGATCATCTTTAGCTGCCCATTTAATTGTCGGCTTATCCTTCACTTGAGTTGGAGTTAGTTCTTTTCCTGTTGTAATCGTAGCTCCACTAGGGTATTGTACGTTTACTAGTTCGGATGGTGCTATTTTAATAACATCAGGCACAATACAACTTTCTTTAAACAAACTCTGAATATCAGACATCTTTTAAAGATTATCTGAAACGGATTCTAAGTTGCTGGTCTACTTTCGGCAAGTTCTAAAATGATTTAAATTTCTTGGTCTGCTCAACGATGTTCACACATGCAAATTCAGAAATAACAATAGGACTTTATTGAAAATTATTGTCAATAACTCCAGTTACTAGGCAACGGTTGGCTCTATGACATGATAATTTAGTTTAAAATTAATTGACCTAACAGATATATCAAAAAATATTAAGACATTGTCTATGACGACATCGGAATACACTAAAAAATAAAGATGTTGACGACGAGTTAAATTATCAACTAGTCAACGTCCACTTGATTTGATTGTCATTAGCGGTAAAATTTAAATATTTATAATAGATAACTTTTATTGTATTTATTTAATATTAAATTATAAATATAAGAAGATGAAAACAGTGTATTTGGCCTTATTCCAAACTATAAATAATAAAATATTTATTTTCACAAGTTACATCATGCTTACAATATATAGCTAACAGAAAAAAATGACTAAAATAGGCTGAGGCCTATACTATAAATATGTACCGTGCAGCCCGGATCAAACAATCAATCATTTAAAAATATAACTAGTATTATCCATGGAATTGTAAACGGTATATAAAAAGGAAGGATTGTCTATTATTTTTTTATTTTTTCAGAATTAAATTTTTTAGCAGCTTAAACAGGCCAAGATCATATCTGTTTTGGACAACCAGAGAAGAAAAATTTTCTTGATTTTCGTTTTTTTTTAACAACCTTTTACAGTCTCCACAGCTGGACATAGGCCTCTCCAAAAGGAGTTTGGTTGACCTACAGGCCAGACAGATTGATATAGAATTTATTTCAAATTTTCCTCCACTTTACAGTGATGTTGTCCTTATAGTTTGCTACCTTAATCTCCTCTTATGACACCCATGGGATAAACAGCAGTGAACACACTCTATTTTCTTAATCTATCACCACACAGAAATACATAAGTAGAACAAGCAGTAGATATTCCCTCGATGCAGTGAGACTTTACACCATACAAGTTTTTGCCAGCGGCTTCGGATATTTCATTATTCTAAGCATAATATTGTTACAAGATTTTAAGCATAAAGATTTTAAGGAATAAAAAGTTTCATACAAATTTTCATCCCCTATTTTACCCCCTTAGGCAGTACAAATATGCAAAATTTCAGGATTCTACGAACAACGGTTTGGGCTGTGCATTGATCTCTAGATATCTTAGTCAGTCTGACACCTTCCTCTTTTATATAAATAAATTAAAATGGACACAAAGTATACCCAGACACGGAACAACAATTTAATGACCTAAAATGGCACTCAAGTTTTTTTATGTCTATATTGTCAACTTGGAATTCTTCAAAAAGCTACCATCCATTTGAGAGAAGAAAACTTTTGTTAGACCTTTTGAAGGCAAAATTGATCAAAAAATACTTTAACTGACAATTTAAACCCTAAAGTAATCAAAATATATGGAAGTTGTAACATCTTATTTCATGTCTTTGCTTTTGATAATATAGCCTCTGCCGTAAGAGGGAAGCGCAACTTTTTTGCAACACCATCACTGTCCAATTGAGCTAGAACTTTGTGAGTATTTTGTAGTCATCCATGTATTTGTAAGATTCCGATTCTTGTCTTGTTACTATATTTTTTGGTTTAAATCTGTAGTAGGCCAAATTCGCTATTTCCAAATTTAAGTTACCTTTTTACAAGCAAAGCTTATTGAAAGAGATACTAAGAGCACTCCCCATAATACACAGATTAGAAAATTCTTGGTTGACCATCACCATTTCAACCGAGGGCTATACATGGCCTTTCTTTAGAAAGATTTTACTCTACCATACCACATCATACCGGTTGGTTGTTTGTCCTATGAAGTTTGCTCTGTTAGCCAGGTCTTATGACAAACACAAGATGAATTATGGATAAAGGAATTACGATTAGGCATTTTAAGATTAGTAAAGATTTACAAAATGTTTTAAGACATCTTAATTTAAAGGCATTAATACTTAACACATAAAATATAATATGGTTTAAAATTAAGCTGTATAGCTACAACTCCTTAGCCTTTGCTCTTGATAATATAGCCTCTGCCGTAAGCGGGAAGCGCAACTTTTTTGCAACACCATCACTGTCCAATTGAGCTAGAACTTCGTGAGTATTTTGTAATCTCTTTATCAAATCGTCAATCCGTTTCTTTTTATCAACGATTTCGACTGCGAAGTCATCCATGTTTTTGGAAGATTCTGATTCTTGACTTGGTATTACATTTTTTGGTTTAAATCTGTAATTAGCCGTAGTCGCTATTTCTAAATTCAATAGTTTCTTTTCTACAAGTAAAGCTTTTTGGTCATAATCAACACAGGTTTTGCCGAATCTTTTTCGGGATTCTACCACTATATTCATAAGGTTCTCACATTTTGATGCAAGATCTTCGTTTTCTGCAAAATCAAAGTTGAAGTTAAGATATAAAGTTATATTTTCTTCAGTGTAAATACTGATAAGAAATTATGATAGAGTTACTAGCCCATTTTGTCACAGATAGCTTTTTGTTGTGTTTCACAAGATATCAGTACAAACAAAGAGCTTAAGAACAATACAAACACTATACAAAATTCAGCATCAGAAACTTGATGCTTGACTACGCCAGTTATTTTTCAAATCCACAATATCAATATTGCGTTCCAGGTTCAATAATTGCATGGTTTCAATTGATGAGCATTAAACGACCATAGATAACTCTAACGTCAAACGATTGGTTTCTACGGTCACGCTTGAACGTTCCAGACTCAATTCTTACTAATTATCCGACTGCGAAAGGAGGGTTTTTTTTAATTATTGAGACCTTGTTTTGATCATAAATTCATTATTGTTCATGAATTTTGAAATATGCGGTATAGGTCAAATGCTTACAAAATTAAAATCGGCAACTTAAAAATCAAACCTTTTAATAATTCATTGAAATTACATATACAAGGCGAGGCTCGAGGCTCATAGAGGCTATCTAAACCAAGCCACGTGGACTTCTTTAAGAAGTAGACAGTATAGCTGGCTAATTCGTGAATTTTTTTCGTACCATAACAAATTTGTAACACCGACATTTAGAACAAACATTTCAAACAAACATCTTATTTTAAAAAATTCCTATAGCTTGTGTTGTATAATATGTTGGTTTAATACCATAAGATTCATCGCCCCCGCAGCCCCCTGCATACTAAATATCACCGAAAAATCGTTAACGTCATTTTCGAGAATCAGATGATGCTTAAATAGGAACTGCTCGTTTATAGACCGAAATATTAGATAGTCTTAGTGCTGAAGTAGTCATTAATAAACGATAAAAAGTCACTGTAATTAAACATTTATTTTAGTTTGGACAGGAGTGATATTTGAATAATTATAAAACTATAACAAATATTGGTTTATGGTGTCACTATGTTTACTGAATTCTTAATGATCCTCATGAACTCGTTTACGTTTATCTGAAAAGAAAAATATTGATTTTATTTGAATTTACAGCCGGTAGTTGCTTTTTATAATCGATCAATGAAATCACTAGATAATCGATTTAAATAAATATATTTTTTTTAGTAAATACAGATACTTTAGACGTAGAAAATACCCAAACTCTGAAACAAATATTTGCAAATCATACAATTATTTGGGTAATAACTTTAAACTGGGAATCGAACCCGAGACTTGTTTTGATACCCGAGAGGGTTTAGTTAAAGTTTGTTTAAAGCTCTCACTTGCAATATACCAGTGATTTTACAAATATATTTTATATATTAAAGATAATTTTTATAGCTCAGGATAATATTTTATAGATTTTTAGTAACCGAATTAATAGTGCACTGAAGAAGGCCGAAGAGCCTTGTTTAGGCGCCCTACAGAAATTTGGGCGAGCGGTCTAATTGCCCGCAAAAACAATGTTCACAGTTGGTGCAGGCAGTGCGTAAACTAACTTGCAAATGTGAAAGACCCTAAAAAAAAATGGTGTTTAATTGTCTCTGTCTTCGAAGACGTGAGCTAGTGTGTGTGTGTAAAATAGCTTACAAATCCATCGAAGTCTTTATCAGCGTCGTCTATCATTTCTTCTATCTCTTCATCGGTGATGGGACAACCGAGGATTTTAGTGACTTTCTTGACGTTGTCGAAACTTATGTATCCTGTAATAATTACGATGATGTTTAGTAAATAGTCTCAAAATATCAAGTGGAACTTTCATCGCTATATCATGACTACTACTGGCAGGAATTCTACCTTGCTTTGAATAATATCCTACCCTCGGCAGGTGATTTCGATATTTTTAGGAAGTACAGAACAGACAAGAAGTAAACGGCAGCGTTTTTTAAAAAAAAGCAGAAGAAAATGTCACTAGAGAATTACGAGATTTTAGAGATTTTTTTCATTTACTGGGCGAACACTCACAGAGACATTGGGGGCAGGACGGTGCATCTTATCTGAAGATCTTCTAATGTTACTTTTAAAATAAAATAGCTTTTCTATATCTAAAGAATTTATATAAAAAAATATCTATAGAAATAAATAAAGTTGGACTGCCTATTTGTAATATTAAAATAAATAAATAGTATGTCTGTTTGTTTCGGCTAATCTCTGTGACGGGACTTTCACCGGAAGATAGCTAATGACGCATGGAGTAACTTAGTCTAAAGTACATCATTAGCCCTACTTTTTTAGACTAGCTTAGCCCCGCGGCTCAGCTAGTCTACTATTAAAACCAGATTTGCCCCCCCCCCTGGCCCAGAACCTGGGCACGCCCTAGAACAGAGAAAACCGGCTATCTAAGTTTATCACTATCACCTCCTATTAAGACCTCAACCTCATTATGCCGAATCAACCCCTATATACGTTCCCTAACATTTCTTTGGAATGTACATTCAAAATATTACCAGTATCGTCCATGTCAAAGAGTCGAAAACTTTTCATAATATCACCATCACAATCCTGTGACATGATCTTTCTCATTATGGCTGTTTGGAAATTCTCAAAGCTGAGTTTTCCCGTGTCACCTTTGTCTACAGCCGAGATCATTTTTTGTAGTTCTTCTTTAGTTGGTTCATAGCCTGTCAAAAGCATTCCATATGAAACAAACTGATAGTTGTGACGTATACGACGAACGAAGCCGAATTAAGTTATACTAATAGTTACATTTAGGCCATCTATACTAATATTATAAAGAGGTAAACTTTCTAACTGTGTTTATATGGTTGTGTGGGATAATCTTCGGAAGTACTGATCCGATAATGAATATTATTTCACTAAAAGATAGCGACGCTATTCAGGAGTGAAATAGGCTTTATTTTATGAACAAAACTTCAGTTAAAAAGACACATTTTTCTGTACACATTATACATAGAAAGCACCCATACTCCGAAAAAATATTTGCAGATTATATAAACATTTGGAATCGGGAATGGAACCCGAGATCAACAGTTACAAGAAAATAACTTTTTAAATTATTTGAAGTTAAAAATACCTAAAGCTTTAATGGCGACACGAAAATCCTCAGCCATAATTTTACCATCGCCTTGATAATCAAGAAGGTTGAATGCCTCGAGTAAATCGCTTTGCTGCAAATAAAAAAAAATATTAGGTACTCCATCAACTTAAGTTGAATGCCAAATGAAGAGTTTCAAGTCGGTCAGTGGCTTAACTTTACAATGCCGCTTCCCGTCTAGTCATTGGTTATCAGTGCCTGACCTATGCCTTCTTTGTTTTCTGAATAATGTTAGTGGAAGGAACACATGATTTCTTCGGGAAGTACTTCAAACACTAGGAAAGAATTTAGCCCATCACCACTGTGACTTCAGTAAGGACCACAGAGTTTTAAATCCATGTTGCGTAGTTAAATATTTTTTTTTACCTGTCTCTTAGTCAAAAACAATTTAGGTTGGATTTGGTTTGATGTTTTTAATAATCCTAATATTTCTTTTTCTATAGGTTCGTCTTCTGAATATTCAGCGGTGCCAGATATAGTATGACCGTCCATTGTATGGAGTAGTCAAAGCTAGAGGGCTATGGCCTAACGGTTTAATGATATTGATCAAACGACCGTGCGGTAACCCGTTCTCAAGTAATTAATAAATAAATGTTTTGCACGCAGTCGTTAAAAATGGTGTTGCAAGTAATAATATCTCCAATCTATATCTATTTCATTACTCAAAGGGTTTAGAAGAGGCGTAATAATTTGATTTGCGCAGATTTGCGCAAGACGGCTGGCAGGAGCTGGATGCGAGAAGCCATAGATCGAACTAAGTGGCGTGAAATTGGAGAGGCCTATGTCCAAATTTGATGAATTTTAAATATAATCGAAGAATTACTGCAAGCCTATTGTAAAGTCAACTTTACGGGAAAAATGAATTCGAAAGGAAAATGTTGGTAAGACGGTAAGGTACTGATAGAAAAATAATATAAGGACATATACACTATCTAAGGATATGAGAATAAATGGATTATGATGGGGTGTCGACCTCCTGTAAAGTCACTCACTTAATGAAAATCAACAAATATATTTTTTTTTAGTGAGGCCATGGTATTATTAAAATAAACTGCACTACATTAACTGCACGGATGTCGTTGTTGTTTTAGTGACCACCTTGCCATTTTTTACTGCGTCAAGGACAAATGGGGTAATGCTATGTGTGATCCACACGTCTGTGTTTTGTATTCGTTTTTTGTATTTTTGTAAAGTCCTCAGTGATCCCGGATATTTAAGAGACAACTAGACAGGAGTCTTCTTTTTAAAAAGAAAAAGAAAAGAAGAAATAATTGACGATGAAAATCATAAATAAGAATAAAACATTTACCTGCTCTGGTGTGAGCATTAAAACAGCGGAAACTGTCTTCTCTTTTGGTTTAGTACTATCGGTTTCATATTCACTAGCAGCCTCTATACTTTCTTCATTGGGATTCATTTATATTTTTATAGAAAACTTTAAATAAACAAGCAAATAATTTATTAGAAGATAGCTGTACAATTAATCGAAGCCAATTCTGTCAAATTCGTAAATTATTAAGGAAATTTGTCAGTAAAAAAAAACTTTTTACTATTCTTCATGACCAGATTTATGAAACCGAATGATTGCAGATTAACATCCAAAATCTGAGTTTAAAAATCTTGATATATATCCAGTCAGATTTTGGGCACAGCTCCGTCCACGTATATGTTGGTTATCGCGACAAAAAGTAGCCAAAGTCCTTAAGTCCAAGTTAGTCCTCCATGTAAAATCTATCTATACCGAAATTCATCTAATTCGGTTCTGCAGGATAGCCGTAAAAGCGCAACAGACAGATAGAGTTACTATCGAATTCATAATATTAGCATGGATGAAACGACGACGCCAAGACTAGTGTGATATTTAATTTTCAACAGTCTCTTATCAGAAACATCCATCTACGTATAATATTTTTCTTAAGTACGTATAGATATAAAAAGAAGATGATCTGTTTACTTGTTAGTTCAGTTTAATTAAAGTATACTTACATTTATGATTAAAAATAACACCTATTTAATGTAAACTTTAGCACTATATTCTGCAAATCGTTTTTACACCATCGACATTTAGTAAGTAAATGCCTCAGCTTTCTCTATGGATAATTTGATAAATATTCACATCTATGGTTATGAGTTGATACCCGCCATCATTATTTTGGTGTAACGAGTTTGAGGTTATATCGGCGACCGACGCCGTTACTATTTTATACAGTTAATAGTATTTATAACTAAAAAATGAAGCTCGTAAGATTTTTAATGAAATTAAGTCACGAAACTGTTTCCATTGAATTAAAAAATGGAAGTGTTGTGCATGGAACCATCACAGGCGTTGATGTAGCTATGAACACCCATCTGAAGGCTGTAAAAGTGACTTTTAAAAACAAAGAAGAATTGCAGTTGGAGACTTTAAGTATTCGTGGGAACAACATTAGATATTATCTGTTGCCCGACAGTCTACCTCTAGAAACACTCTTGCTCGATGATACTCCTAAAGGACGCGGAAAGCGGGAGGGTTTCCAAAGAGGAGCTGGCGGTGCTCGCGGAGGACGAGGAAGAGGCCGCGGAGGTCGCGGTGGCCCTAGAGGAGGCCGCGGAGGACGCGGTCGTGGTCGTCGTTAGATTGTATTCTAGTTTTAAGTACCAAATTTTGTGATTACACTATCTATGTAAGGTCAGAATGGTTTTATTTTTTGAAATCTGTGTTTGAAGACGGTTTGTTTTCAAATTGTGGTGTTTATGTAATTAAATAAACAAGTATATCTTGTGAATTGTACATGTTTAGCTAAAAGTAGTATTCGAATATTGTAATTGCATACATACACTCTAGTGTATTTGAAAATGGAATTCTGAATTCCATTGCCAAGTCATTCTAGATTTTAACTCTTTTACTGATAATTATTCTCTGGAGAGAATAGAAAAGTTATAAAAACAAACAGTAAATTGATCAGGATACAAACTTGTTTTTTTATTCCAACTTTAATTTAATAATTTACTAATATAGTTTAATTCATCTACAAGTTGCCAAAAGAACTAAAAGCTGTTACATATAAGTAAACCAGCTTTTGTAGTCTTATCTAGATGTCCTCCAAGGTATAATTTAGAATGAAATTAATCCAAATCGATTGCAATTTAGCGATGATAGAGTAAGCGTTACCTTTGAAATTTCCATGGAATATATTATGGTATTGTCTGTAGGTCTAAATAAACATGCAGCAAGCAAGTTTATTACTTTGTATAAGCTAATACTGCTGCCAGAGAGAGCAAATTAAAAAACCTGACTGTAAAAGATATATGGATGTCGAATTTAATACATTCTGGACATTCATTACATAACACCATCTAGTCCTTTTACGTGTGGAGCCCCCCACCGGGATTTGCGGCGGGGCGGTGTGTCGGAATCGAACCGACTAAAACCACATGGTGTGCCACTCTGCACCTAAGGCGGGAGAGATCCGGGAACCGCTTTCTTACACCATTCGGACCAACACCATCTAGTCCTAACCAAAGCAGAGTTTGGGTTAGGGGTACTAGACAACTGATATAAATACATATAAACTTTTTTTGTATACATAGAAAGCACCCAAACCCTGAAAAAAATATTTGCAGATTATACAAACATTTGGTCCGATCTAGGTCTTGAACCCTTGAGCACAGCAGTAACATACCACTGCACTACAGAGGCAGTCAAGAAATAAAATAAAGTGTCGGCTTATAATATCAGATTAACAGCCTTTTACTCAATATATATACAATGAAAATATACAGTACTTTCATACAAAATGCAATTTTGTTTTGTGTTTGTTCTGGAACCGCTGAAAATGATCCATTTTCACGGAAAATGGATCCATTTTGACGGAAAATGGATCCATTTTGACGGGACTTTCACTTACAGATAGCTGATTATATTAGGAGTAACATATTACATTTGGAAATAAGTTAGGTATCTGTATGGAAACTTCGAGACTTGGTCAAGTGTTCTAACCTTGGAAAGCTTGCTAAGAGTGTCTTCAAATTTATAAAATTTAATTTTTTGGGTACATACCAATGTCTACCCGTGCGAAGTTGAAGCGGGCTGTTAGTTTTAAAAAAAAACACAAACTTAAAATGTTGGTAATACAAAAAACACTTGTTTAAACATTTTGTGGGTTTTATAGCTATCTGAATCAGAGATTTAGCTATTTTTAAGGGCTGTAAATTAATTAAACTTACTAAAAAGAGTGCCGTATTTTTTTTCTTCTTTATAAATACAATGGACGCAGAACACACAGGCTCAGAACAGCAATTTGTGGATCAGTGCATTTAATCATGCGTGCTTTATCCATGGGAGAACGATGCTGCGGCACCTTGTTATTTATTACATATATTTTATTTGTGAATTAAAGGCTTGAGTTCTCGGGTTCGATTCCCGGGTCGTACCAAATTTTTGTATGACCTGCAAACATTTGTATCTGAGTTTGGGTGCTTTCTATGTATAATTTGTATGAATTTACAAAAAAAAGGGTTTTACCTATGTATTTACAGCAGTTATATAGTTACCCATAACATAAGCTCTGCTTAGATTGGGACTACTTGACGTTGTGTGTGAGATGTCCGAAATACTATTATTATTACAACATTACATACCACTATAGTATAAATGTTGTAAATACATTTACTAAATTAATAGGATGCATAGAATAGCATGAATGAATGTAGAGTGTATGATGTAGGCCCACTAGATGGTGGTCTGTCGACCTGGTTACCGTAGGAGAGCCGCGCTCTGGCTTGCATGTGCAAACTCGACAGGAGTGATGCCACAACCTCACAGAAAACCGGTGCGAAACAGCACCTACGCTGTGTTTCACCGAGTGTGTGAGGATACCGGAGGCCCATTTTTTAAAATTTTTTTTTACGTGTGGTAAACCCCCTCATTCCTTCACCCCACCGGGGTTTGCGGCGGGGCGGTGTGTCGGAATCGAACCGACTAAAACCACACGGTGTGCCACTCTGTGCCTGAGACGGGAGGGATCTGGGAACCGCTTTCTTACATCATCATCATCACCGTCATCCGGAGGATACCGGAGGCCCATACCCTGGACCCCTCGCCCATCTACCTAAGGCCGGCAACATACTTCTGATGCTTCTGGTGTTGGTGATACGCCTGCTCGTTTGTCCACTATTCCAAAAAAAAGAAGGCGCAAGAAACCGTTGGGTGCGAGCAGCACTGGACCAGCTGTTGTGGGGATCCTTGGAGTAGGCCTATGTCCAGCAGTGGACGTCGTTCGGCTAAGATGATGTATTCTGGCAGTCATAGCTGTGATTCTAAATAATAAATTATTGTATATATTTTTAAAATGACACATTTTCAAAAAGAAACAATATTTTTTTCATGTAACTGAATCTGTAATTTTTTATGAGAATAAAGTTTCTTAACCCCGAATCTGAATAATAAATATTTCAGACATCTTACACACAACGTCATCTAGTCTCAAACTAAGCGGAGCTTGTATTATGGGTACTAGACAACTGATATAAATAAATATTTACTTTTTTATAAATGTAAATACATTAAGGTATTGTATACATTGCCTAGGTTTTTGAATAGATTATCGGAACAGATTGCCGGTAACATACATAAAAAACATCCATACTTCGAAACAAATATTTGCAGATCATACAAACATTTAGCCCGACCCGATCGAACCCGAGACCTCAAGCACAGCAGTCGTATACACTACCACTGCGCCACAGCCACCGAGACAGTAAAAATAGATAACTAATATTTTATCTAGTTACAAAAAGTCTATGGAACACAAATACTTTTTGTATAATTTTTCTTTTTGATGCTGACGGTCTTCTGTCAAATAATAAAATATTTTTTAAAATTCCTGTTCAATGACTATCAAAATGTAAATTTTACAAGATTATAATGTTTTCATAGTTCTATATGATTATATTTTGAATAAGTAGTATGCCCGCATCCAGAGTGCGAGGTCAGGCCTCTGGTAAAAAATTTAATGCTAGATCTGAAGTGTTATATTTTCTCGCTCCTGGACCCGCTAACTTTGTGAATAGTATTGTGGGCATCATGGAAGACGACGGCCCAAGGCCCATGAGGAATATGAAACCCGCAGAGGTATTTTCTATGTGATTGTTATTCTTACAGATAAGAAACTATAGAAAAGAGTTTTGTTTAAACATACGTAGTGTAGATAATTTGGCCACAGATAGTACATACATTTCAAATTAAGCAGAACTTGTACTATGAATGGTAGTTAGGCTTTTGTAAATACACATATTATTATAATTATACGCAAACATCACTAAAATTCAGAATTAAATATTTGCAGAACATTTAAACCGACTTAAAATTATTATATGTATAGATAAACGCCTTTCAAAATTCTAAATTAGTAAACCCAAAACTCATATTCAGTTAGAAGTAGGTACATGAATTATTTTGATATTTTTTCCTTAACTTTATTTCTGTTTGTTGACTGCCTCGTTGGTCTAGTGGTTAGCGTAAGCGACTGCAGATCAAGAGGTCTCTGGTTCGATTCCCTGGCCGGACTGCTGTTGGGATTTTCTTATAAGAAATTCTCAATATAGGCCTGGAGTATGGAATATGGTGGTACCTCGGAGAGCACGTTAATCCGACGGTCCCAGTTGTCATGATCATCTATGGCAATCGTTATTGGGAAGTCACTGCCCTCAAATATACTGTCAACTTTTTTTTTTTTTTTGCACCTCTTGAAACCCCTTCGGGCCTTCACCCCACCGGGGTTTGCGGCAGGGCGGTGTGTCGGAATCGAACCGACTAAAACCACACGGTGTGCCAGTTTGCGCCTGAGACGGGAGAGATCCGGGAACCGCTTTCTTATGCCATCCGGACCCCTCCCAGCGCCTGCCCGCATTGAAGCGGGCTCCGTCGTCTGATGGTAAACTCTCAATTTAGGCAACGTACGGCACACGCGTAACGTCGCCCCCTCGCGGCTGGCCTGTGAAGCGGATGGTGGGGAAAACCCGTACCGCCCATCCACGGCCACACTCAAGGCGGGATGAGACGCTGGTAGGCGCGCCTCCGCCGCCCGGTTCGCCGGCGGTGGATCGTGTCCAAGTGGAGATCGTCCTCGCGGGCCTTCTCTCCCGCCTCCTTCTGCGAGATGACTTCCTCGCAGAAGGTCGCGACCGCGGTAAAACTGCTCTCGCCGCCGGCCATGAAGCGTATGACGGCCGGCAGCGAGAGATCTCCTCTGATGACTGCAGTGAGGGCCCGACGCTGCGGCGCCCAAGCGGGGCACACCGCCAGCGTGTGCTGGGCCGAGTCCTCAATGCANCTGCGGCGCCCAAGCGGGGCACACCGCCAGCGTGTGCTGGGCCGAGTCCTCAATGCAGTCGCAGTGATGGCAGGCGGGACTCCATTCCCTCCGCGCGACCGAGTGCAGGTACTTCCCGAAGCAACCGTGCCCGGAAAGCACCTGCGTCAGTCGGAAGGAAAGGGTCCCGTGCTGCCGCCCTGCCTACTCGAGGATAACCGGCTGGAGCGCCTCCACGGTGGCGAAGCCAGAACGTGTAGCCTCCAGCCGCGACGACCACTGAACCATAGTGGCTCGACGGGCGGCTTCACGCCACTCGTGAACCTCTTCGGGCAGAGGGCGAACGCCACTCTCCGCCCGAAATTCAGTCACCCGTCGATAAACTTCGGCGAGCACTTCCGCCTCTAAATCCCACGGGGGTGATCCGGCCAAGGCGCACGCCGCCTCCGTCGACACAGTGCGGTATCCGCGTATGGCTCTGACCACCAATACCCTCCGAGGCCGCCAGAGGCGCGCCTTATTCTGGGCGGACATATACTGTCAACTAGTTCAACCTTCGAATTCAGTTGTACTTTGTGTCCGTTTCATGTATGTTTGTAAAGATCCCCGCGTCACAGGAATTTATATTACTAATGCGGGAGTTGTCTTTTTAAAAAAAAGAAAAAAAATAAAAACAAAAGTTCACCCTCAGGGTTGCGGTGGTCCGATGCCAGTAGCTCCGTGTAAAAACTGATATTCAAGTAAAACCGGTTGAACTAGCAGCCTTTTTTTGTGGAATAGGTTAGGCAAACGAGCAGACGTGTCGCCTGATGATAAGCGATTACCGCCGCCCATGGACACCAGCAACACCACAGGCGTCACAAGTGCTTTGTCAACCTTAGGGGATGGGAAGGGGGATAAGGGGAAGGGTTGGATTATGGGCCTCCGGTATCCTCACTCGGCGAAACACAGCGCAAGCGCTGTTTCATACCGGTTTTCTGTGAGGCCGTGGTATCGTTCCAGTCGAGCCGGCCCATGCATGCCGTAGCGTGGCTCTCCCCCAAATCTTGGGAATAATAAATGCTAGGAAGATAATGACTTTACGCCTTTTTGTTATCAGAAACAACGCACGGGCGCCGATAAGTTCCAGACTGAGCATCACGGCCAATACGAGGCACGGTGCCGGCAGAGCCGTGGCAAAGTTAACGAAAGAGTTCACGCCCACAATTCTGCTTACCCCAAGATGTATGACGAGCTTGATAATAAACGGTCAACGGGTAGGGTATGTATATATATGTAGTTTTATTAAATTGGCACTTGCAGTTTCTAATGAAGGCAACTTAAGTACTTAAGGAGTTTTTTCTTATGTTCGTTATTTAAGCGAGTAAGGGAGTAAATTACGCAGTATAACATCGCTAGGCAACGGTAATCGCTTATCATCAGGCAATGCGTCTGCTCGTTTGCCCCCTATATGTTCTTCTCTTCTCCGGGTGCCTCTTCGATCCTGAAGTTTGGCCGTCAGCTTCCTGTACTCCTCCTTGTCATTGGTTAGCCGGAAGTCTTTCAACGGCGGTGATACCGGTCCACTCCCGGATATCCCGTGGCTACGTAAGCCACGATTTTTTCCTTTGTCCAACGCGTCTCTTCCCGTCTACCTTGCCCGTCCTTATCAGTTGAAGCAGCATATATCTTTCGAGCCTAAGCACATGACCAAGATATTCAATTTAGCACTTTTTGATGTTTTGCATTAGTATTTTAGGCACGTGGAAGCGCTGGAGCAAAGTATCGTTTCTAATCTTCTGCGTCCAACTGATACAAAGCATGCGACGATAGCACCACATTTCAAATGCATCTAGGCGTCTCATTGTGCTTATATCATGAAAAAGAAAAACTTGAAATGAATCTCATACCGACCACTATTGGCGTACTACACCTCACTGGACCGTCTGGCCAGTGAGGTGTAGTACGCTAATACCTCGTTAGTAAGGAAATGTCCATGTCTATCCCAGTAGACTATTTAAGGCTATTGATGTTTCCCAAATAGCAACACCCTTAGGTTTTGTAATATTGAAAATTTAACATTGATGAGTGCTTGCGGACTTAAGGCTAAATCTTTGCTCTTCTCAATTTTTTCTAGCCTTCAATGCGTCCCGAGCGATCATCGTCCTATCGTGGGAAAACCAAAACACTATGTTGTAGATGTTTAAAGCTAAAGAATCGAGAATTGAAACAAGTGCGAAGATACTCCAGGTCGCCAAACAGACGAATGAGATCACACAAAATGAAATCAAGAGTAACGAAGCCCAAGCAAAGATTTACGAGGAAGTATCAATCGCGATCTAAGAATCCTAAATCTAAATTTAATATAAGCAAGGGTTGTCAGTATTATTGGGTTCCGCTAGAATCAAAAAGCGTTTCAACTTGTGATGATGGTTATGCAGATGACGTTATGGCAGGAAGCAGCAAGAGACAAGAAACTGGTCACAAATCAAAAGACATGGATGAAAAGAATATGAAACGTGAAGATTCCGCCGTTAGCATTGCAGACGCGCCAAAATCTGAGATTTCGCAAAATCCAGGGACCAGTGCCCCATCTCTTAGCAGTTATAATAGTTACTTGTCTATGGATCATGAGCCTATGGTTTAATGATTGTTTAAAAACTTTATACACTGAGAAAATTGACTATCTTCAAATAAGTTATTTGCGTTGTTTGTTAGTATTTCGAGAATAAATTGAGTTCGTGTTATATTTTATTTTGATCCTAAGTTATATAAAGGTTTTATTTAAGAAAAAAAACCCGTAGGTGACGAGAAGCTCCTGCACACTATGCTGGATATGCCGTCAGCAAGCCCGAAGAAAAACTTGCGGGTAGTTGGCCTTTCCGTGCAAAGCACCAGCGTGTAGGAGCCTTAATATATAATTTTATTTCTTAAAACAACATTCTTTATTTTAATAGATTTATTATTTCCTTTAATTAGCTACAATTTTATACAAAACAATTTCGATGTTTCACATCAGCCACGCCTATAAGACTGCTCTATATTTTTCATTCTATACAAACTATAACTTTATTTACTTTAATAAAAAAATGTATTATGTATAATCACACCAAAATTAAATGAACATCACACAAATTTCAAATGCAAATGAAAAAAGTTTTACTAAACTGAATCACTGAACTACTACTCGTGCGCGATAACTTGAGACCCGCGTGGAATTCGTCACCCCTCCCCTCATACCCGCGCACCTACGGGGTGACGAATTCCACGCGGGTCTCAAGTTATCGCGCACGAGTAGTAAACATATTAAGTCCTCCTCTACTATCGAAAATTTGAATCGTGATCCACCATAAGCTTACTTTCTTACTGATATTCAACAATTTGGTCGATATTCACGATTTATCGACAAAGTGGGTCATGATTCAAGATTGTCGATAATACTAATTATAAACTATAGACAAGTGATAAATATGCTACATTCAAGAAAGTCCTTTCCAAGTGATTTGTGGTTTCTTTAAAGATAATTCTGAAAAAATCCTGTCGCGGGGGACTTATAAATATACGTGAAATAACACAAAGAACAACGAGACTCGCAACATGAACTTGTGGCTCACACAGTGTTGTTCCATATGGGGTTTGAACCCTTGTCGGTTCAAACCCCACATCC
This sequence comes from Hyphantria cunea, assembly GCA_003709505.1. Classification (NCBI taxonomy): domain Eukaryota; kingdom Metazoa; phylum Arthropoda; class Insecta; order Lepidoptera; family Erebidae; genus Hyphantria; species Hyphantria cunea. The sequence goes on from PKRV01000926.1 coordinate 110,167, forward strand.
ACGCAGCGCAGTAAAAAGTGGGGTGGTGACTGCTTAAACCATTACGTCATCCGTGCAGTCATGTTAACATGACATATACCTACTCAAACACATTTTGTTTATATCTATGTATTGCCCCGACGCAAAAAGAGGGGAGTTATAAGTTCGGAGTCGATTACTGTCTCTATGTGTGTGTCTGTCTGTGGCATCGTAGCTCTCAAACGGATGGACAGATTTCAATGTTTTTTTTAAAATTTGAAGCCACTTTCCTTGCTGTGGTTCTTAGCAATGTTTGGTTAATATCGGTCCAACAGTGTATGAGTATCAGCTTTTTTTCAAATTGATGTAAGGCATTTTTGACATATGATTACTGAATTAAGTGCTTATGTAGGGGTTTTTTTTAATTTTAGCTTGTCATATATCAAATAGATTAGAATATATTGGTAGTTGGTTTTAATAACTGATAATTACATAATTTAGAAAAAATCTAGGTTTTAAAAACATAATGAATAACAATATAAAAGCTAAATCATCATTAATATAAATGCAATAGATATACTCTAGAATACATATCCTATTATGAATATTAACAAAAAAATTAAATTCCTAATCCAATTGCATTTTCAACCTTATCAAAGTCAATTTTTAAGTTTTATTAAGAGATTAAAGATAGTCATTCATATATATTTGACTCCACAGTTATACCGTCATTAGAGAACAGATAGCAGTACAAACGCTCCGTTAAAGCCATGGTCCTGGGAGATCTAGATGCTATCTTATAGTAATCCTGCACAGGGACGATACTGACACATGTTCAGTTTTGCCTATTTATTTAAACTGCACAGGTATACAAACAAACAAAAATATCAAAATTCTTACACTATACACACTATCTAGCATATGCTTTATATATACCTTTATCTTCATAAAACAACTCACCAAGGTTCACATAACTCATATTTTTCAATGCACTCTATCAGCCAACCAATCGGCAAAGCTTTTAAATGCTGCATATTGTACATCGGTTCGTACATATCCTTGAAAATAATATAATGCGAGCAGTTGTATAGTTTACTATTCTTTTTCGCATGGTACGGCACTACTTTCTCGCTCTCTGGTATCAGTTCAGGGTTTGGTACCCTCCGTAACACAATTCCACCAGCATCTGTTATCAGTTTGGTCAAAATGGCTTTGTTAAGAACCAATGACTTTGAGACTTCGTACTTTGTGTTAAAATTGTGTAAATAAAAGTGACATCCATTAAAAATACCTGGTAACTGCTTGTATTTGTTGTATCGGGAATTTTTTGGGCCTTTGTTAAATTTTGCTCCGACACCAGTAATTTCATATGCATTAAATGGTGCCAATTTATCTTCTGTTGAATTTGTTATCCATTCTGACGAAATAATCCAAATGTTGCTCACAATCCCTTGTAAGACATCTAAAGTGGATTCGCAAACATCTTTGTCAGCATCTACGATCATGTGCGTTACTTTTTTAGACAGCTTTGCTTCAATAAATATATTATTGTGATGTTTGGCAATGGTTTTAACCTTATTATGTACAGTACGGTACTGTGATACGCAGTAAACATGTATATCATCAAATACTAGGCCTTCATGCAAAGCTGCTAAGCTTGAAACATTAACACCCTGTGTTTGCAGCACATTTTCGGCAGCTTCAAGTAATATATTCTTCATTTCACTTGATGCAAGCTGATAAGGTGTCTCACCTTTACAATTCCGTATGTGAATATCAGCACCATGTTTTACTAATACTTCAGCTATGTCTGCATGTTTAAAACGGACAGCTTCATGTAGTGGTGTTTCATTGCCTTGGCCAGGTACGTTTATGAGGGTGTTGTATTGTAAAAGTAACTGTACTAGTTCTAATTGACCGTTTTGTACTACTTCATGGAGGGGCGTCCACCCAGCATTGTCTTTGGTGTTTGTATTAGCACCTGCTGCCAGTAGCTCTTTGATTTGATCAAGTTTACCGAGACGGCAAGCGAAGTGCAATGCTGTTTCTCCTTTAGTGTTACGTTTTTCATTGGTTTTAACTATAGAACTCACATTTGAGTTTAGAGTCTCGCTAAGCTCTGGTCGTGAGTTAGTTTTATCACTTAAGGGCTTTTTACCACTACTTTTAATAGGTTTTTCGACAGGTTTTGCACGTTTATTAGTTACTTCGTCAGATTTCTTTGCTCCTTTTGTAGACGCTTTGCTTACCTCTTTCGGTCTTAACTTTTCAAAAATAAGATCTAATTCTGTTGTGTACTCAATACAACGCGTAATTTTATCGTCTACGAAAGTTTCTCCATCGTCTAATGGTATACGACAGTTCGGACACTGTTTTAAGTTTTTATGTGCCGCACATACCCAGTGAAAACACTTTTTTAGAACAAACGGTTCTTTGCATGTTTTTTCACATACACCACAGATAAAGTCCTTCTTAACAGTGTCCAGTGCGTTCAAGAAGTTTTTCAGATCAGCTGTAGTCATTTTGAGATGTTTTCTTACAACAACAATATTCTCTAAAGTTGTTTTCAATAGTCATGAACTTTTATGTTGAAGACTGAAAATATTAATTTTGTCAAACACCGCGGGAAGTTTTTTGACATTTGACGATTCTGTCAAGATCAAGTTCAAAAGCTTCTAATGAGTTAGATACTTGTCCTTATGCATAGATTGACTATTCAAGTCGAATGTTGATGAGAATGAGAATGAAATAAAATGAAGTAAATGAATAAACTGAAGTGGACGTAATTTCGTAGCACTGCATACTCTAGTGTTATTTTTATGCTATGTTTACACGCCTGCGAGGGCTTTGTAGTCGCTCACAAACTACAATCCTTCACAAACGCTCGTGCAATGTTTACACGCCTGCGAGCACTTGGCAGTCGCTCACAAACTTCAAACCGGACCAAAAAATGTGGAGCGCTTCACGATTTTGCGTGTCATCCTTGCGCAGGGGCCATGCAAATCTTCTCTGTATCGTTCCAATTTTAGTAAATGTACTGCCGAAGCAAGTACAAGCTATCACAACCTCATGCAACCCAAGCCAAACAGCCCGTTTACACGCATCCGTTAGTAGAGAGTTGTCGAGGCGTGGTACGCGTCTAAACGCACCATTATTTTTTTTAAATTTAGCGTTTATAAAAACCTTGCATCAATTTTTTTGTAATAGTAAACTAAAAAAAGGAAGAAAACAAGGTGCTAATTATGGTTGTAATGTAAAATATTAATTGGATAAGTATTGTAGGATTTCGATAATTTGGATTAATAGATTGACTTAGATAAATCACCCTTCTTTGTAGCTCAACTAAACAAGCAATCCTATCGGTTGTACGTAAATTTTGCTAGAGGAGATGGTAGCGCAATCTCCTGCCGGGCCATGGCTTTAACTTATAGTACAGGTGTGTACAGGTTTACTGCAATGTTTATAATATAACCTCTAATCTTAGCAAGCTTATCTGACTGCATACCTGTCAGACACACTATCGTGTAATTCAATTATACAGGCAATCCTATTAAGTACACTCCTCCGTGTACTAAGTACCCTAGTATTTAAGGGGCGGGCACACGTAATGTGGCATCTTTTGGTATCTCTTGAGGGATTCATGGGCAGCAGTAATAACCGCAGTAGCTAATCGGTGCATGAATTTCGCCATGATAGAGGCTTAGTTAATCCGTAGTTCGACTTGTCGTCGGTAGATGGCGCTGTAGTATATTTTTATTGCGTTTTACGTAGAATTCACCAGTTTGTTGGTGAAGCTTAGATTCGAACATGATATACCCTTTCCTCAGAAAAAAAAACTTCTTCTAATGGGAACTCTGATTCAGAAAATATACCCTAACACACACCAAGCCTGCGACTGTGGGACTGTTTAATTAAGATATTCTTAATGTTCCTGGCCTTAATTCTTATTTTTTTAAGTTTTCTTTTCTTATTGATTTTTAAAACACGATTTCCGTATTATGAATATAAATCTTGTGTCGCAGGGGACTTCATAACACCCAGACTCAGAACAACAATTTGTGGATCAAACAAAGTGTTGCCCCATGTGGTATTTGAACCCACAATACTTAGGGGCAGTAGAGAGAACTGTAGGGACCGCTTTAACTACTAAGCTAACTTACAAAAATTGATTTGTATGAAAGGAAAACCAAAAACATTTTCTCGATGATGAGTTTGCTTAATTTTTACATATTATGATTAAAAACTTTTCTACTATCATATGTCAATGAATATAAAATCGTCTATAACACATAAAATCTAGAAAAATCAAATTCTCAACAAGTCCGCCTCATGAAAAAGGTAATACAGAAAGTGTTAATAAATTATAAATAAATAAGTGACTAGTTACTTCGTTTGGGTTCCGTAACTCGAAAGGAAAAGACGGAACTCCTTATAGGACCACTTTGTTGTTCGTCTGTCGGTCTGTCAAGACCCTTATCCCCGTGTATACGTGGAGGTATTAAGCTTAAATTAATAAAAAATACTTAAATCTACTGTCCCTTAGAGCTGTGATAAAAACAAACTTCTAAGCCTACGCAATAAAAAGATACAGCTTTTTATGCTGCAAATATCATACTCGCAACGGAATCAAAACCTACAGGGTACTTCTCCTGAACTCAGATCTTGAAATTTGATATGAAGCAACGTCTTACAGTACAGATAAAGGAAAAATTGTGTAAATGCATAATTAGCAAGAATGTTTTTATTTCATTCACGATTTAAACGATAATTTTTTTTATTTACGGAATGCATTCGTATTTTGTTTCGTAGAAGTTGAAAGGGTTACTAAAAGTAGGTAAGGTATTTTGGTATTGAAATATAAATAATCAACACGTAACTATGAAAAAAATTATTTATTAATACATATTTAAAGTATTCTAATTATATTAATATTAACCTAATTATTAACCTGACATGTGATGCGTAGAGATGAGCAAAATGTAGTTAAGAAAGTTTTAAGCATGGAAGTTGACGGATATATGTGTAGAGGACGACCGAAAAAAAATGGAATGGAGTAAACAGTGAATTGATGCGTGATAAAGGAGAGTGGAGGAAGAAAACTCATTGCACTGACCCCAAAGTTGGGAAAAAGGTAGGGAGATGATGATTCAAAGTATCCTAATTCAATAAATATCAACTACTATATAAAAAAGCGACTAGAGTTACTAATAGAATAGCGAAAGATGGCGTTATTTTGGCGCCAAAATTGCAAGAAAAATCAGTTACGTTACTAATACTTAGTTCAAAATTAAACGGTATTTTGTCAAAAGGATGAGTTGTCAATATATCTCCAGGTCGTAAACTTTTCGTGTCTGAGTGGAAAATAACTTCCTTATTATGATTAAATGGACCATATATTGAAAACATAGGACTATGAAAAGGAGGATTTTTGCCAAATATTTGATCTAGTTTCATAAACACGTTGATTATTTCATGTTTCCTGACAGCTGTCAGATTTTTGGCGGTAAATATGTGGCCTAGGTTTGACCAACTTATGAAACAATATTGTTTGTTGTCTTCGGGGCATACAGGGACGATATCCTTCATGCTTTTCGATTCTGAAAAAAAAAACAATTATTATAAAAATGATAAGCTGACCATTTTTATACAGTACTAGTTTATGCCCTCGGCTCCGTCCGCCTATATGTCGGTTATTGCGGCAAATAGTCTATGTGTTATTCTGATGTATCAGCTACATTACTGTAAAGTTTCATCCAAATCCGTTGAGTAGTTTTTACGTGAAAGGATAACAAACATCTATACTTACAAACTTTCGCATTTATAATATTAGTAGGACTTAGGAGACGAGTATACTTTTGATTGCTTTGGTGGCGCTGTAGTAGCGTACGCGACTGCTGTCCATGAGGTCTCGGGTTCGATTACTGGGTCGAACCAAATGTTTGTATGATCTACAAATATTTGTTTCGGAGTTTGGATGTTTTCTATATATGTATTTACAGAAAAAAAAGTATATATATGTAATAATATCCGTTGTCTAGTACCCATAGTACAAGCTCTGCTTATTTACGGACTACATGGCGTTGTGTGTTAAATGTTAGAAAAAAAAAATGTACCTCATGTAATACAAAACTGAGGCAAAAGCGAAAGTAAGTTTAAGGTGGCCAAGATACTAATATTCATGACACAAAGCACAGTACTTTTATTTCGATCAGTATTTTTTACATCATTTTACTACGAAAGTCATTTTATAAATTAATATTTCTTGTCTCGATGTCCTGATTTTACTTGAGGCTTTTGTGTGAATGTGTGCGTGCTGGTCTGTATCACGTTTTTGTCTTTAATTGAGATAACGTCCGATTTTTTTATCCGTCCTTGAAGTATTATTTAAACATTCTAGAAAGCAGCTCGTGGACTTTACGTTACATTTGAGGATATTATTATAAGGAAAATAAATGATTCACCTTCATTGATTTATATCACATTAATTTATAAAAAAAAAAAATTAAAAAAACTAGAAATTGCCTTTTTTTATATAAATTACGTAATGTATTTATTACCTTCATATGCATGATATGTATTCATACTGACGAAAGCTACGTCACTTTTATTTTCAATGAGAGATTTCAACGCCTCCCTTTCACCAGCTTCGTAACAATTCTTTCCTTCCAGTCCAGGAGCGCATATTTCCTTGAAGTAGTTTTCTACGTAGTCTTTACATGATATTTTTTCTTGTTTGGTTATATACCGTAGAACGGAATGCCATGACGCGCCGTCATAGCGCGGGAAAGCAGCTCTTTTGCCGCGTAAATCTGACATTTTGGTAATTTTTGCATCTTTTTTGACGTACGCTAATACTGTGTTGGTTTTCTGAACGATTTGTGTGATCTCGTGGAGAAGTGGTTGCAGGGACAAGCTGAAAATATTTTTTGATGTTTATTTTCAATTAATTCTAAATAAAAACACGCTAATTATGTTTATCCTTTTTTCTAAATCTGCATTTTTGAGATAATACTACGTACATATATTTTTTTTAACTGACGTTTTGGGTGTACAAACGCCATTTTGGGAACACTAAAGTTTTATATACCTTTTTTAAAGACAATGGCATTTCTGATCTCCTAAATTTGACTTTATAAGCATACAAGATACAAACATCCAGACTTGAACAACAATTTGTGGATCAATGCAGTAGAAAATGGCGTGGCGTCCGCTAAAACAACTAGGCCAATCGTGCAGTCCATTCATGTCGCAGATACTTTTATTAAATAGAGGAAACGCATTTATTAGGTAAGTTTTGTCTGTTTCTTAGGAAACCTAGTAAAAGAAATCATTAAATGAAAATAAGTGAGAGTAGTTTTATGCATTGGGCTTCAATTAAAATTTTTACCTAGGAGCTGTTATAAGATGATCACTATCACCAACTGCGGCATCACTGTCTCCATCTGCTACCGACTGCAGACACTCCTCGGTGCTGTTCTTCAAAACACACTGCAGAGATGGTATGATACCATAGACAGCGCCTCCCTCACTCAACCATTCGCATTTATATCTCTCTAGGATTGACGTGGTGCAGAAATTGATGTGTCTGTAATTGAAATAATCATTGTTATATAAGTATAATATATATTGTATAAGGGGCAAACGAGCAGACTTATCGCCTGATGGTAAGCGATTACCGTCACCCATCGTCACCCGTAATACCAGAGGCGTCACAAGTGCGTTGCCGGCCTTGGGGTATGCGGAAGGGGGTTGTGGGGAAGGGGGATGAGGGGAAGGGTTGAATTATGGGCCTCTAATCATCTTTTATGATATAGGACCTAACAGACAAGTAACCTGATAAAATAAAAAATAAAAATAAATGAAGAGTATCGTAGCGTAAACTTCGCCAGCTATTGAATATAATCATATATCTGAGGTCCAACACACAACACCATCTAGTCACAAACAGAGCTTGTACTATGGGTTGTAGGAAACTAAAATATACTAGCTGACTCGGCTAACGTTGTATTGCCATATATAAAAAAATCCAAAAAATAAAAAATATATTTAGCTGTGGGTCATCTAATGATAAGCATTGAGGCGTAAGAGAAATGGATGTTGGCTGATTCTCAGACCTACCCGGTATGCACATAAAATTTCATAAAAATCGGTCCAACCGTTTAGGAAGAGTTTGGTAATATACACCGCTACACGAGAATTTTATATATTAAAAGGATAGAAAAAACTCCGAAAAAAATATTTTCAACAAAGTTCGACTTCGATTCGAGTTCAAGACTTCGGGACTTCGGAATCATTTACAAATGTAGGTATATATATATTTATAAGCAGTTTTTCTACTATAGTACAAATTCTGTGTAACTTGAGCTCCCTAATGTTGTCCAATGTGCCTAATCATCGTCTCCAACTAAATTGGTCAAGCAAAAAAAGTGAATTACAGATTTAATATATTATTAGATGTATATATAATACACTATGTAGTGCGAACCTATAAAGACACGGTGCTTGGCTATGTCCGCTCTCTTGCTGTTCGTACAGCGCCCGGTAAGGACGTCCCTTGACAGGTCGTTTGCTAGGAGTATATGTGTTCTGTGGTCGTATGGCATACGTCAGCCATATTTTGTCGTATTATTTTATTACGTTGTGAATCTATGTCTTTGATCGTATTCTATGATCGTTTTTTGTTTTTGCGAAAGACTGTCCCCATTTCATGTCATCCACATTTTTTATTTTTTTTTTCATTAATTCCATCACGACGAAGACTTGAAGACTTGAAGACTTAGAATTCAAGACTTGAAATACTTGACATTGGCAGAAATAGCTGATCCGGCTGGTTGCCATATCATCAAAAGAAGAAGAATCTTTGTCGTTATTGTTTTACTATCGATTCGTTGTGTAATTTGTGAATTGCCTGTTAATTATGCTTAGAATTATAGAATCGTTTACCTATTTTTTTTATTTCACTTGTAAAAATTAAATAAGAACTAAGCTACCTCCAATTTGTTTTTTTTTTTAAATTTAATTCTCACTCCTATTTTCTAAGAATATATTATACAAATTTTTACCGTGGAGGATCGCATCCAGTTTGACTGTACGCTTCTCTAAAGCCTTCTGCCTTTGCCAGGTAGTCGAACGCAGTTCTGCTCGGCTGGAGGGGCTCTGAAATACCTCGCCTGCTCTCCAGCAAAGCGAGTAAGGCGCCTCGCCAATGCACATCAACGGTAAATGTATTGTTTGTCAATGATTTTGTGAGCTGGCTTACAGCTTCTGCGGCTTTTCTGAAATAATATACACGTTACATTAAATCAACAGCCTGTAATATACTGCTCGATATAGGCCTCTTCTAAAGAAGGATGTTTTGTGCAACTATACTATGCTGATCAGACGGATTGGTATAGGGTTTATTTGATGTTTTGCATCAGAGGCCAGCCGCGAGGAGGCGTTGTCCATTGAGAGTTTACCAGCAGACGGTGCCCGCTTAAGTGCGGGCAGGCGCTGGGAGGGGTCCGGATGGCGTAAGAAAGCGGTTCCCGGATCTCTCCCGTCTCAGGCGCAGAGTGGCACACCGTGTGGTTTTAGTTGGTTAAACCCCGGTGGGGTGAAGGCCCGAGGGGGTTTCCAAACGTAAAAAAAAGGTTTGTTTGGTGAGTTTCCCATCTCTTTGAAGTGGTATTGGCGTATGTAGTTTTGCTTTCTTAGTCAGTTCTAACAACACCCATAAAATGAAAACGGATGTTGATTTAGATAATCTTGTTGTTCTAAGTTTGGCATGTTCTTTGTATCCATTTCATATACGTTTACAGACCCTCACGATACAGGCATTTTTCAAGTACGAGTGTCATCTTTTGGAAAAAAAATAGGTAAGCTTTGGCAAGATTAAATCTTCCTAAGAAACACAACGTTTTCATTCCCCTCTTGGAAGTTTAAATGACGCCTCTTAATACATTCTGGAATTAAACTCACTTGCACTTATTGCACTATTTAATTATTTTTTTTACACCTGACCGGTTTCACCTTATGGCATCATGATGCCATAATAGTGGAATAAGTGCAAGTGAGTTTAATCCCAGAATGTATTGCAACAAGTTCCATCAAGTGCCGACCATCGAGAGCTTAAAAGACGTTAAAGTTTAAACACTACCAACAACGGCGTCACAAGCAACCAAATTGCGACGAAGGTACATTTCATGGTGTTAGTACTCTACATAATTATAAATTGAGCTTTGTTTTATAATAAATAGAGTGTAGTTTAACTTGCCAGACGTACCTTTTCGCCACAATGACATTCCATGGTCTTTTGAGCCACACACAGGGCTCCTCATTCAACCCTTTCCAGGAGCCGTCACGGCAAAGATACACGAAGTTCTGGTTACCCTAAAGAATAAAATGGACTAATTATTTTAAATATTCAGTCCTAAGTAAGCTAGAGGTCGTGAATTCTGATCATCAAGTAATTTGATAAGCACGGTCATTCGATGTTACTGGATAGCATTTATCTATATTACTGTTTGTTTGATTGAACGTGAAAAAGAGAAAACCGGAAGTGTATATTTTTCTTAGTTCTCGAATGTACTAGTTGTGGGAAGCTCTAGCGAGCATAAATGGTAAAACAAAAACAAGGTATTCGGAAATTTAGGAAAAAAATGGCGGTACGAAATTCGTCAGCTCAGGTAGTATTATACAGTTTTAATTACTAAACTACGCTGCCTAGACGGGTTCTTTTAGATAGAGTTTATTTCAAGGTAAGTGCCCCCACTCTTTGCCGTAGTGATTTTATTGCCGTATTTTCAAAGTCTGCTCCCTTAGTCATTTCTTACGACGACGAGCAAACGAGTAGACGTATCACCTGATGGTAAGCGGTTCCCGCCACTCATGGACACCCGCAACACCAGAGACGTCACAAGTGCGTTGCCGGCCTTTGAGGGGAGGAGGCCAATGTATAAATCCGGTAAAGCCACCCATTTATGACGAAGCGCGGCTCTCCCACTAAGCCCCGTTTTGAAAGATGCGGATGAAGTTGAGCGTGAAGTCAATGATCATCATCATCAACTACTCCGAAGAAAGGAGGATTATTCGAGTAGCTAATATGGATGGGAAATTTTGATAGCTTAGGTTCAGACGGCCGTGTGTCAGGTATATCAAGGTATTTGGCTATTGAAATATAAATGACCGTCGACCAAAATCTCGCGAAAATCTCGGGAAAATTTAAGGTGTTTGTGGAGTTACCTTCAGATAAGAAGCAACGTCAGCTGCCTCTCCCCAGGTTACGTCACCAGCACCTTCCAGGAGACAGTTCAAGGCACCAATATCTCCATAGTAAGGATCCGCCTTTGAGCATGCCCTGAATTTGCAAGCAGCACAAAGCGAGGGGAATTCGCGCTCTAAAACAAAATATGGCGAATTAATCAATTAATATCAATCAACAACCCATAATGTCCCACTGCTGGGCTCGGGTCTCCTCTCAGGAGAGGGTTAAGGCCATTCGTCCCCACGCTGGCCAAGTGCGGGTTGGAGACTGGCAAGAATACGTTGTGGCTACGTATGTTACCGTTGGATGTTTTTAAGCCGCCCGAAGGCCTCCAACTAAGCTTCACCACTGTTATCGTATGCTTACAACTGGGACCGACTGCTTAACGTGACCTCCGAATCACGGAGACGCTCATGGTAACATGCCACCAGCGGTCACCCATCTAGGTACTGACCGCGCCGTCGTTCCTTACCCTCAGTGATTGTTTCCAATCACCGAGTGCAAATGGGCTATGAGCGCCTCATATTGTGGCGAATTAATGAATCTAAAAAATTCTATGGTTGTTAGAACGAGTAAAACTAGAGACTGTATTAAAATATATAGAAGATAAGACCCTTCAATAATTAGATTGTTACGCTAAATGTAAAATGCACTCTTTTACACATTGATTAAGTCTATATTAGTTTGAGCACCCTGTCTATTAAAGTGCGAAAGGCGTGCAATAAAATTTATTTTTGAATCGATTATCCTTATTTATGATTAATTGTCATGTAATTTTAATTTAAACAAGAAACCTGCCTATTGTGTTTCCATTGGTCCCATCTTAATAAGAACAATGTTAGCACTAGGCATTGTGTTATAAGGTACTTCAATGGCAAAGGGTTGTATTAAAGTTACTGAGAAGACTTAAAAAAAATTATCAAGATAATGCGGCAGTATAAAGTGAATCATGTCTGGATTTCAATGCATTGGCTTACAAAAAGTAACATTAAAATGACATCTATATTTCGATTTAAAGAAAAATGTATGTTGTTTAGTTACAGTAAGGTTCGAAATTAAATTGCCTTGTATTTACCATTAATTTTTTAATACTAATTGTTGGTAGTACTCACTCAGTTCCACGTCTCTTTCCTTGTCTGGGACCCAGGGTCCAGCTTTGCATGCTTTACCGTAGAAGCCAGCTAATGATTTTAGTTTATTCTCCGTGTTTGACAGAGTGGAGTCACAGGATCTTTCTAGAACTAGAGTCTCCAGATACTGGTGGTAAAAAAAGTATTCAAGGTTAATTTTGTTGATAGCATAATCATTGTAATAAAATATTGTACTAGGTTTGTTAAAGAATGACTTTCTTCAAGAGCCACGCTTCGGCATGCATGGGCCGGCTCGACCGGAGTGATACTACGGCCTCACAGAAAACCGTGTTTCACCGAGTGAGTGAGGATGCCGGAGGGCCATAATCCAACCTTTCCCCTTATGCCACTCCCTGTCCTCCAAGGCCGACAACACACGTGTGACGCCTCTGGTGTTGCGGGTGTCCATGGGCGGCGGTAATCGCTTACCATCAGGCAATACATCTGCTCGTTAGCCGCATATTCCACAAAAAAATAAATAGAATCAAAGTATATCCAGGCCAAATTAAATTGAAATCGGTGTCATAGTTTGGGCGTTAAAGCTTAACAACCAGGCAGACAGAGTTACTTAGAAATAGATTATATTAATAAAGATTTAAAGATCTCACAAACAATACAAGGTCAGTTTTTTTTGTATGGAATCTCGGGCAAACAAGAAGACGTTACGCCTGATGGTAAGCGATTACTGCCTCAATGGACATCTGCAACACCAGAGGCGTCACAAGTGCGTTTTCGGCCTTTGAGGATGGGGATGGGAAGGAGGTTGGGGTATGGGCCTCCGGTATCCTCACTCACTCAGTGAAACACAGTACAGGCGCTGTTTAACACCGGTTTTCTGTGAGGCCGTGGTATCACTCCGTTCGAGCCGGCCCGTTCATGCCAAAGCGAGGCTCTCCCAAGGTATTGATTAGTTTAGTTTGGAACTAGATAGCGTTGTGTGAAAGTGGTAGAATATTATTATAAAACATCAACTGACCCCAGACAGAGTCTCACTGAGAGGCCTGAGCTCATCCATGCTCTCTCCAGGATGACATAAGGTGCTGTTCTGCAGGACAGCATGCAGGGTTGTTGAGCCTTCGGGAAGAATTCGTTTGTTGACCACAGCGACTATGTTCCTGGCGAATGGACCTGAAAATGAAAACGATTTTAAAGATAACAATGATCACTGTGGGAGAGCCATGCTTCGGCATGCATGGGCCAGCACGACCGGAGTGATACCACGCCCTCACAGAAAACCAGTGTGAAAAAGTGCCTGCGCTGTGTTTCACTGAGTTAAGATACCGGAGGCCCATAATCCAACCCTTCCCCTCATCCTCCACCCCATCCCCCAAAGCCGGCAACGCACTTGTGTTGCGCACGCACGCCTTTGGTGTTGCGGGTGTCCATGGGCGGCAGTAATCGCTTACCATCAGGCGATACGTCTGCTCATTTGCCCCCTATTCCATAAAAAAGGAACAAACATACAGACATATGGCTGAAGGATCTGAGCACACAGCGGGTGGGATAGATCATTGGATTATTAAATTCCTCATTTCTTGCTTTTGCTTGCTGCTCCAAACGCGTAAAGGTCGGTTTTCGCGGTGATTCTTCGGACTGATGTAGCCCTTTTATTTATGAGCCGTTTGAAACAAAACAAACACTAAGTGTTCAGTGGCGCAAACCACGACGCATAAGTGAAAACCATATTCAAATCATCGTACAGACAAATCGACAAAAATTCTAAAAATAATTTCATTGCGTTCATAAAGTCCTCTATAATTGTTTTTCTTATATACCTTAAATTTACAGACAGAAACCAGTTACCGTTTTATTATGTATTGATTTAATATCATCAGCGGTTCTCTTAGAAATATATCACTTTGATATTTAACTTGACAAGGCATTTGGTTGCATACTAAATAAATAAATATTTCAGACATCTAACACACAATGACATTTAGTCCCAAACTAAGCAGAGCTTGTACTGTGGGTACTAAACAACTGATATAAATACATATATACATTTTTTTGTAAATACATACATATCGTACATAGAAAACACCCAAACTCCGAAACAAACATTTGTAGATCATACAAACATTTGACCCGACCCGGGAATCGAACCCGAGACCTCAAGAACAGCAGTCGCATACGCTACCGCTGCGCCACTGAGGCAGTCTAAATATCATTATGTACGGAGAACCATTATTTCTACCTTTCTACTACGAGCTTTGTGGGCTTAAAACCCCATATGGATAACATTTTCAGTGCTGCAAGAATTGAAGTCCAAGTTTGGATATAATGCTATTATATTTTATTATATTAGTTATTGTGAAGTACCGCGGCACAGGCTATTTCTACTGCGAAAGTTGCCTTTAAAAAAATACCCCAAATCGTTTTAGGAATATAAATTCCTGTGTCACGGGGATCTTTACAAACATACATGAAACGGACACAAAGTACACCTAGACTTAGAACAACAATTAATGGATCACTCAAAGTGTTGTCCCATGTAGGATTTGAACCCACAACACTTGGCGTAGTAGGAAGCGGTGTGGCGACCACTGAAACCACTAGGCCAACCGTGTAGTTAATAAATGTTTTGAAATGACTTTGTGAATGACTACAAAGATTATAAGTCAGAGGAGAGTTTACTAACGGTCTCTGAGTCTCAGTTCGTTGGTGACCAGGACATCAATTTTAGCCCACTGTGAAGCTATGAGGTCCTCAGGACTGAATACACCGAAATCCACAGTGCCTTTGCTGATGCGCCGGAGACAGTCCAACCTGGAATTCAAATAATAAACTTTAAAAAATAACAGCGACTCCAAATCGCCTACAATTGTGAAGATCCGAATTTTTGGTTCCTTGTTTGTCACGTTTGGAGCTGTTTTTTTTAAATTTGAATGGGACCAGCACAGGTATTTAACATAATAAACGCCGATCTACTGAGAAGTTTTTCTTTTTCCTGAAGTCAGTAATCCATGTCCGTGTGATGATACGTTTATAATCTGGCGATACATCTGCTCGTTTACCCCATCCCCCCATCTCAAATAATAATAATAATAATCATATACTCCTAAAGCTCCTGTCCTTAATCCTCAAGAAGTTCTGGACTTGAACAGTTGTGGACTTTGGCCTTTTGGACTGAGCACATAAATTTAATTTTGTTCTGGAAAAAAATTCTACAAATCGACGTTAACTATATAGAATTAGGAACAAGTAAGCAATAAGTTCTTGCAGTAAACTAAATAGGACGATAGCTCTGCATAGAGAAGGATAACTTGGAAAAACCCTGTACCAATCGTCAGCGATAAATGATACAATGATAAAACCTCTTTTCTAAGCAGATGCTTAAGTCCAGTATTATTAATTATTGGTGTTTTAATTACCTGTCGGTGCCCAGCACACACTCGACTCCAGATTTCTCCCTGTCCAAGATGGGACAGTACATCGCAGCTCGCTTATACGTCCCCCGACCCTCGATTACGCAGAGACGGACTGTGGGTAATAAATACAACAGCTTTTTACTATTGAATTTTTTAAGTTGTCTGTCCATTGCGACTGTTCTCCAGAACAGGTCAATTAATTTCCACGGAAATTTGACTGGCAGTTGCTACAGCCATGAACCCTACTCACCCAAGCAATTAAATGGGTATTCAACGAGTGGGAAAGCACTTGTTACTCATTAAAAGCAGGTGACCGTGGGAGAGCCACGCTTCGGCATGCATGTGCTGGCTCGATCGGACTGATACCACGGCCTCACAGAAAACCGGTGTGAAACAGCGCCTGTATTTCACTGAGTAAGTGAGGATACTGGAGGCCCATTATCCAACCCTTCCCCTAATCCCCCTTCCCATCCCTCAAGGGCGGCAACGCACTTGTGATGCCCCTGGTGTTGTGGCTATCCATGGGCAACGGTAATCCTTTACCATCAGGAGATACATCTGCTCGTTTGACACTATAAAATAAAAAAAATGTGACAATGAGCGGTGATGGTTGTTTACCATCAGGTTACCCGTCTGTCAGATTACCCTCATTTTACGTAAATATATAAATTAAAAAAAGTTTACCAGATTTATATTTAAAAATGAAGACACGCATCAAAATCTAACTGTTACTGTAACCAAAAAAACTGTACACACCTTTATACTCTTGACCTAAATAATAAGACATTAATTATATAAATTATCTGACATGAATGATATGATAAATAATTGCCATTCGTAGGTGTAAGGCTTTTACGAATACCTATTGTACCGGCTGTTGTACTGGCGTGGTTGCGTCTTGTGTTGTATTTATAACTTTGGAAATAATTTATAATTATATTACAAATAACTATTTATCCTTTTTTAGTTCCAGTGATTTAGGATTTCTACTGATGAATGAATAGGCTACTGATTATCTTGTCATCAAACTTATATTGACGACCTTTGTCAAGTTACGAGTTACAGGTATGCCATCTTGATTTCTTCGTCTCCCTAATCTATTCGTATAAGCACCATTCCCTACTATTGCCTTCCAATTTTGCTAATTTTTAGGGTTCCGTACCTAAAAAGGAGTAAACTGTAACCTAATAGGATCATTTTCTTGTCCGTCTGTCAGTCTGTCAAGACCGTATTTCTCAGGAATGCGTGGAGGTATTAAGCTAAAATAAATTCATATCGAATACTCAGGTCTACTGTCCTTTGGAGCTGTGAAATATCAAAGTTCTAAGCCAACATAATCAAAAGATATAGCCGTTTATGCTGCAAAACTTTCGATACTCGCAAAGGAATGATAACTTACAGGCTACTTCCCGTGAACTCAGAATTTTGAAATTTGGCACGAAGCAACGTCTTATAGCACAAATATTGGAAAAATTTCAAACAGCAGAATTTTTTTGTTACATCATATAATAAGCCGTTAAATCTGCTCTAGTCCCAAACTAAGCAGAGCTTGTATTATGGGTACTAGACAACTGATATGAATACATAAATACTTCTTTTGTAAATACATATATATATACATAGAAAACACACAAACTCCGAAACAAATATTAGCAGAACATACAAACATTTGGTCCAATACAGGATTTGAACCCGAGACCTAATGGACAGCAGTCGCGTACGCTACCACTGTGCCACAGAGGCAGTTAAAATTACATTAATACCAAAATAACACTCCCTATTTTTATCTGTCTTTTTTAAACTAGCTTTGCCCCTCGGCGGTGTTTGTTGCACCGCAAATGAAACCGCGGGACTCAGCTAGTAGCTTGTAATAGTGCTATGTTGTGTAGGTAACATGTTAGTGTAACAAATAGTACCACTAGTGCTAAAAGCCTAGTGCTAATAGTTCAGAAGATATAAGGTTTTATATCAACACAAATAAAAAATATTTGCTTTACACTATGTCATATATTGTATTCTATGCGGCCAGTGCATTAAAAAATAACGTTTAAAAATCGATTATTGGATGCTTTGTTCAGTTTAGAACAATTCACATACGAAACGAATGGTAAATTAATTTTTTAGAACGAATCGTTACACGTACGCATGTATTTCTTTCTTTCTATAGATATGGTGGGATTTTGTATCAACTGCGATGAATTTTCGTGCGTTTAGGCGATTCTGATATACATACTTAAGAAATCGCTAAGGTTTCATTCTGACGAAACGATTATGTTCTCATAGTACCAGCAATCGCCTCGGTAACACAGTGCTTGTGCTTGAGGTCACAGGTTCGAATCCTAGCTCGGATCAAATATTTGTTTCGTTAGGACTATATAGAGTTGTTTTTTAAATGTCATAAATATTATTATTAATTACAGAAATCAGTCATAGCTTTTTACAATGTTACTCATGTCGCCTATTTAAGAAAGAATCAGAGAAATTGCCCGGGAAAATACGAGTAATTCCTACAATTAAAAATAAATGCATTCACCTTGACAGATGACTTTAGTTCTTTCGAGAACGTCCTTGTTACCTCTGAGGTTAAGTCATCACAATGACGTCACACTGTTACATCATGCGCGCCATAGATGTCAGAACCGGTCAAGTTGTTTCTTAAAAACCAGTGCGTCACAATGAGTGTCGCAAAAACAGCGAGACTTTACTTTGGGTCGGTGCGCTGCTTTATATACATCTAATATATAAAATTATTGTGTCCCGAAACCGATTTTTATGAAATTTTGTATGCATATGAAATTTAATAAAAATATCCGCTGCCCATGGATACCGGCAATACCCGGCCTTTGGGGGATGGGGAGGGAGATGGAGGGAAAACTTGGGGTATGGGCCTCCTGTACCCTCACTTACTCGGTGAAACAGCGCAGGCGCTGTTTCACACCGGTTTTCTGTTAGGCCGTGGTATCAATCCGGTCGAGCCGGCCCATCCATGCCGAAGCGTGGCCCTACCCTTCAAAATTACTAACGCATCATTAGAATTTTACACAAGATTAAGGTCAACTCTAGTTACTAAGGCAACGTTGGCTGGACCTCGATATAATAATTACCTGTAGGTAAATATGTTGTTGAAGATGCTGTTTTCCTTAATAAATACTGGTTTGTATAGAATACTGCGAAATATGAAGTTAATTGGTTCATACCTGATAACCTGAAACCTTGTGGCCAGTGCATTTTTCCTCGTGTTAATTAAAATTATAAATCTGTTGTATATAGTCTGTAAAAATGTTTAAACAAATAAATGAAATTGAAATAGAATAGAATAGAATAGATCGCGGTATGATCTCCGTCCTCCATAAGCGCAAGCCTGGGGGTGACAGATGTGGCCATTTGTCGCTCTAGCAGAAGCAGGCTCGGGCAGCCCTCGCGCCTCAACTATTGGAGCATTAACGGAACATCGGGGTTGCCACACAGGAGGGGGTCATCTATAAACCGTAGGTGGCTCGGGGTAGAATAGAATAGAATAGAATAAACTTTATTGTACACCAGTTAAAACAGTTTACATTCAGGAGCATAACATATAAACGACCATGTACAAATGGCGGCCTTATCGCTAAAAAGCAATTTCTTCCAGGCAACCTTTATAATGAAATATCTATTTGTAACTTCAAATTACCATTAAATGTTGCGTTTTGGGGCGGGACTTTTACTGGCAGGTAGCTGATGATATGAGGAGTGCCAGGCTACTTTTTTAGACTAGCTTTGCTATACGGCGTAACACCGTGGAGGTCAGTTGACATATTACAATTCTACTATACTTCAAATTTTTTAAATTGACTGTGTCGTTGGCCCAGTGGTAGCTTATGCGATTGCTGTATTTGAAGTATCGGTCGGGTCGGGTCGCATCAAATATTTTTATGATCTGCATATATTTGTTTCGAAGTATGGGTGGGAGGTTTGGGTGGGTGTTTTCTTTGTATAATATGTATGTATTCACAAAAATGTATATGTATTTCAATCAGTTGTCTAGTACCCATAATACAAGTTAGCTGCTTAGTTTGGGACTATATGGCGTTGTGTGTTAGATGTCCGAAATACTTGTTACTATCCGAAATATTTATTTAAAGCTTTGGTAGACTTTCTATTCCTCTTTGGAAATGAGTATGTTGGGACTAAGGTTGAAAGATAAATGGAAAGCTACAACAATTAGGAGCATCACCAAATTAGCAGATGTCACTCTAAAAATACGAACGTTGAAATGGAAATGGACGGGTCACATGATGAGATCGACAACAGGAAAGTGGACCAAAAAAGTAACAGAGTGGTACCCACGGAACGGAAAAAGACGAAGAGAAAGGCAGAAAAAAAGATAAGAAGACGATTTGCCGAAGGATTGGAGAAGGTCGTCAGCGATGGACAGGCAATTGTGGAGACAGCCTGACCTAGTAACTCACAGTAAATGTTAAGTTATATACATGCAGAAAATAGGAATAATAAAGTTTATATAGTATAATTAAATATAGTTAGCATAGTCTTATATTATATCACATATTGTGCAAAGGTCAAAGTATTTTTTTTTTGTATATTTAAGCTGCCAAAATGACTCTGCCCTGCTTGATGGAAAGCATGAGCAGAATCCAAGAGTGGTGGTCACCATCCTCAATGCGAAAAAAACAATGCAGCATGGTGACCCACACTATGGCGGCCTGGGGGGAAGNCTGGGGGGAGGGGGTATGGTGAGGGGGATAGGGGGCGTTGGATTGGGGTATGGGGCTCCGGTATCCTCACTCACTCGACGAAAGACAGCGTAAGCGCTGTTTCACACCGGTTTTCTGTGAGGCCGTGGTATCACTCCGGTCGAGCCGGCCCATTCATGCCTAAGCGTGGCTCTCCCATGGTGTGTCACAGGTCAAAGTAGTTAAAGGCTATTTTTAATTTTATTTATTTTTTGGTAGAAGCTCAATCAATTCACAAAAGGGTCAATTGAACGGGTTAAGATGACATTGTAAGCGGCCACAAACGCGAATGCCAGCTTGAGCTTACCACTAGAGATTAATGAACTATAGTGAAGAACTTGAAATAATATAAAGATTAATTTCCTTAAGCTACGTCAGCATAATTATTGTTCTAAGTAAGGAAATCAATTAACAATCATTTAAAAGAAACATGGTGATTTCAGCACGAACGGGCTGACTCAACTGGGGCGATACCATCCTCTTACAGAAGACTAACCTTTTTGCGTTTCGTTGATGAGTGCGAGACCGGAGGCCCAATGATGCAGAAGTGTCTGATTAAGCCGCCATGGTGGGGTTCACCATGCCGTATTGTTGCATTATCTGCATTCACAATGAGTATGGTGACCACTACTCTCGGATAATCTTGAAACAGGGACAGTAGCCTGACCCGACATCGCCGATTTGTGTGACTTTTAAGTTGTACAATCCATTTTGGTATGCCAAACATACCAAAATGGATTGTTGATTTGATTTATAGGCTATAAGAGTAAAGTTTTTTCCAGCCTTATTTTTTACTCTTAATCCATCCATACCGTGGGAGAGCTACGTTTCAGGTATGAATGGGCCAGCTCGACCGGAGTGACGCCATGGCCTCACAGAAAAATCGGTATGAAACAGCGCTTGCGCTGTGTTTCTCCGCGTGAGTGAGGATACCGAAGTGATTAACACCGAACGATATAATTAATTGGCTTTCAGGTACATCACTAATTAAATTTACCGAAAGACCGGTTTTACAGGTTAAAAATACCCGTCGTAATCTTTTGTCTGAACCAGTTTTACACGAGGTGAAGCCGGATGATTCATTCGCCGTATTTAATGTATAATGTTGTATGCAGGGTATTTTGATTACGTCATATTTCATAAGAAAACTGTATACACTTATTTAATTTGAGAATTAATTAGAAATACTTTGGAATACATTGATGACATTGACACAGATACGCTTAACATTGGTTCCATTAACCTACGAGTAGACTATTTACGCAAAACGCAAGAAATAGCGCCAATAATTAAAAACAAAATGGCGTTTGTCAAAGATCGCTGTCATGTGCACCTTTGTTTTAATTAGTCATTAACGCAACTAAATTTATATTTTTTTCTTTTAACTTATCTCTAACCTAATCGCGTAATAAGTAAAAGGGTGAAATTATTTTATAAAGTATGCATATATGTACATTAAAATAGATACAAGACCCGTAAATCCTGTAAATTGATTAAGTAGGTAATAAATGATTACACTTACACTTTTAATTATTATTATGACTGTTTACATAGCGATTCAAAAGAAATAAATTTGTATTATTCTTTTAAAATAAGACAGGTATAAATGCTGTTTTGTAAACACATTGTGAATATCAAGGTAAAGACAATTATGGTTTTTTAATTAGATGCATTGGGGAAGTATTTTTTGTGTAACTCTGTAGTAATGTTCTTTGGAGGATCTTTTTTTTTTTTTTATCTTTTAAAATAAAAGGACATTGTTTTTTTTTACCCCACTAGGGCGAAGTTGATGAGTTTTGTGGAGGATTACACTTTGTTTGATCCACAAATATTTGTTCTGAGACTTAATGTTCTTTGTGTTTGTTTCATAAATGTTGTGAAGTTTGCTACAAAACGGGATGTATTGCTAGCGTGAGAGTTGGCTGTCGGCGATGCCAAAAATAATGTTGATAGTTTTGGCTGTCTATGTATATTCCTCTGATGGATCGCTTCAGGAATGAGGGTAGCAGAAAACCAAGGTCAATGATATCGCCCAAAAGATTAGGAATATATTAGCCGCAGAACTGATCACCGTTGGGGTTAACGGGTTCTCGAGTGGAGACCTCATCTCGGCAAACGTAGTGTGCGATGTCCACAGGCCATGTAGAGTGGTTATCTGCACAAAACGGCTGGCAGGGGCTGGATTAAGAAGCCGAAAATCGAAGCAAGTGGCGTGAAATTGGAGAGGCCTATGTCCAGCAATGGACTGCGATAGGCTGATGATTATGTATATTTGTATTTTTTACCATAGCGTCTAAACCACGGTATCGATTTTAATGAATGAGATTGATTAATAGATTCACAACAATAACACGAGTGGCATAGGTTATATTAATTTCATCAAAGTTTTACATGTCAATTCTTAGTTTATTAAACTTTAATAATTCTTGCTTCGTGTTCGGAGGTACTGAGAATTTCTGTTTTTTCATTATATCAAATTTTTTTTTTTTTTTTTTAAATGTCAACTCCCGCATTAGGAATATACATTCCTGTGTCGCGGGGATCTTTACAAACATACATGAAACGGACACAAAGTACACCCAGACTTAGAACAACAATTTATGGATCACACAAAGTGTTGTCCCACGTAGGATTTGAACCCACAACACTTGGCGCAGTAGGAAGTGGCGTGGCGACCACTGAAACCACTAGGCCAACCGTGTAGTCAAGTATTTTAGTTTGTAAAGAAGGAGGGTTATGTTTTTCGAGTGTATGTTTGTAAATAAATATGTATATTTTTTCGCACGCCCTAGAGCCTAAACGGCTTGTCGTATTTTTATGTGAGTGATGTCAATAGATTCGTCTTAGTCGTTAGAGTGACATAGAGTACATCAAATTAAAAAAAACTGTTCTTTTTGTCTTAACAGTTCTTCAATGAATTTGATAAGGATAGCAGATATTAACGCAGTCGGGTTTATTTTTTAAAATAATTCGTTACTTGTTTTTCTGATAATTATGCTTTATATGTATAAGGCATTTTGTTGCGGCGCCGTTCATTATAAACAGATAAAATTCTGTGGATTAATTAATTCCACAGAATTTTATCGTTTTTTTTTCTATTGAAACAATGCGGTCTGATAATATGCCATTGTTAGTTGACATAATGATGAGAAATTAAGTTTATTTCCTCAGTAGATTAAGGTTTGAGTGGGAAATCTTAGATTATGATGTTAGTCAAGAAAAAATATAAGGCAATGCCCCCAACAGCATCCGCGGTTGCCGCGAACCGGCAATGGGGATTCCCAATATCACAAAGAGCGAATATTAACACATTCGCACTAAATGGGTGTCAATTATGACGTTTACCGATCACTATTTTTAAGTTATTTAGTCTAAATAAGTTTTAAGGTCACAACCTTCGCGGTACTAACCTAAAAATGAAAGTATTTAAATTTGTTTTTTAAATTATTAAAAAAAGGAAAATGTAAGTGTGCGGGCGACGGCGATACAGTGATAACAGATGAGGTACGATGATAGTGATAACTACTTGTGTTATATATTTTTTGTTATTTTTCCGTGTTAGATCATAAGTTTAGGATTAAGAAAATCTATACTTAAACAGTCATAAATGTAGGTTAGCGGGCGAAATCGCGGCTCTCGTTACGGTTAAGTTCGAGGTAGCTAAGCATTGGCCACTCGAATCTTATAGTCTAAAATTTAAACTTTGTGATTGGTTGGCCAATAAGAGGGCCTGCATTAATTTAGAAAATATAGTATAAAACGAGGGCTACAATTGGGTCCAATACAGTTCCGACAATACAGTACAGTTCAGACAACGCAGTTCAGCACAGCACAGTTCAACACAAAGAAACTGCAAGCAGTCCCTGGCAGAAAGAAACTCTGCTAAATATATCAAGCCACACAGTCCATAATTTTGTATTTTCAAAAGATTAAACATATTGTTTCTATTAAACCCAACAGCAGTTTTCCTCACCAATCTCAGCACACGAATGTACCCCGTACAATAAGAGAGTGGCCTCGTTTATATGTGTAATCATTTATTGTATTCAAGATTAAGTAAGAGTTTCTTTTTATCATACGATAACAGTCGTGAAGCTTAATAGGAGGCTTTCGGGCGGCTTAAAAACATCCAACGGCAAGATGATGTAGATACAGCGTTGTCTTGCCAGTCCCCAACCCGCACTTGGCCAGCGTGGGGACGTATGGCCTTAACCCTCTCCTGATAGGAGACCCGAGCACAGCAGTGGGACATTATGGGTTGTTGATTGATGAAGAGTTTCTTTTAAAACTGCTAAGATGGTTTAAAATTAACGAAATGCGATGGTTTATATTATATTGAAGAACATAACGATCCATTTTTAAGATATATCTCGATTCAGTTCGGAAATTAGTGTAATTCAGAACTCATAAAATTAATGAAATAAACTGTTTGATGTTATTATTAATGTCAATTATTCTGTAATCTAACAACGGGAACATTGGGGTCCTCATCAAGAGTGGGCCGACTACAAATCGTATGTGATCCGGGTGAGATACGTCAGGGGTCCAGGGTTTTTCTTTTTAGGGTACACGTCGTTCCCCAGTCTCTAGCACACAAGACGGCGTGCAGTTTTTAGTCAGTTTGAGTCCAACATAGCAGCAGGTGGTATCCAGGGGATTTCCGCACAGAAAAAGAGAGAAGTAGGTGGCATGATGTTTCTTACTACTACTTCATTTCCTATACCGGCAGTTACATACCATTGGGTAGGAAACTCCGTAAGGTCTCCGATAACTCTATTCACTCATTGAAGAAAACAGACACACGTAGAAATACTCGCTAGTTTCTTAAAAATATACCTACGCTTAGGGCTTTTTTTGTCACTTATTGCCCGCTCCGCTCCCTTGCAACACATGTCATAGAAAACAAGAAACCAAAAAAAAAAAAAAAATTAAAATTGTTGTTGATATATACCTTTCACGTATTCCACGCTTGCCCAGAATGCAAATAGTTGCATTCCTGTTTATCTGGTTTAAACAAGAAGCGCTTCTAGAACTATAACTTGTTCTTTGTAAGAACAAATAAAAACTATAAGTCCTCTAGTGACCTTGTACGCTTGTGATTTTTTTTGTTTTATTACCTCTCTATGTGACTAAGATATTAATAGCATATATCAAAGTAAACAATACATTATTTTCAAGTATTAATTTTGTACTTTGGAAGTTCCCGCGCAAATTGCAAACGTCACAATGATAAAATGTCATATAATTATTTTTTACAGCTATTTTCCCGCTCAAATTTTGTATCAATGATTATATTTAACCTATATTTTCTATATGGCTTTACCTGTTTTATCTGAAGTTGTCCAAATATATTATTATTTATAATGTCACCCAATAAAATAGGTAAAGTTTAAAAATAAATTTAAATTTAGATTCGATTTTCTTCTTAATCACTTCATATATAATCTGTTTACTGTCTCTTTTTTTTGGACATCAGTCTACTATTTATTAGCAAAGTTACGTTACTATAATTTTCTTTATACCTACTTACCTTCTTTTCTTAGAAACCCGAAGGTCCTAATACTAAAATAGAGTCGTGACAGATTTAGAATAAAGTGTACATTATTCTTATTCATCATGAGGTGTCTTAAGAAGCGACCAAGAAAGCAATCCGTGCGGCGTGGTATATTATGGCAAAATATTTTTTCGATGGGGAGTCCCATGACCAGGACTGAACTATTAATGATTAATGAATTCCAAAAGGAGTCGGCATGACAGCAATGGGCTTGCTACAAAATGGTGAATGGTGTTAATTTGAGTTAACAAAGTGAAGGTTTCTTATACTTCTCTAAGCAAAGGATCTATGTGTGAGTGTATGATGTTAAAACAAAAATGGATGTCAATATTCGATATATTTTATAAAACCTGAATAAGGAAAAAGGTGGTTTATAATATTTTACCTAAAATTTGTCAATTTCATTATTGGGAAGTTTCAATTTGTCATGTCGAAAGGTATAGGTTTTGTTTGGTTTCAATTTGTCATAGAAAAAGGTATAGGTATTGTTTGTACTCGTTTTGAGATCTGTGGTTTATATAAATATGGCAAATAATAATAACAAAAAATAGGCAGCCATAGGCCGATAGAAGTGAAAACTTATAATTTAGAATTTTATTTGTAAAATTAATGTGTAAATATAGAAATTTTATAGAATTATAATGTCGGTGACGCGAATCCGTAAGATTTTCCTCTACAAAATAAATAAATATTTAAAAACATAACGCCATCTAGTTTCAAAACTAAGCGGAGCCTGTATTATGGGTACTAGACAACTCATATTAATATATATACCTTTTTTTATGTAAATACATACATATTATACATAGAAAATACCCAATCGAATGAAAAAAATTGTATCTTGAATTTTTAGCACAGCAGTCGCATACTCTACCACTGCGCCACCGTGGCAGTTGTATTAATAGATGTAATATATTTTACTTTTTAAACAAATGTACATATTGTTTTTTGAAGCTCGCCTTAACACATCTCTTTATACCTCAATATATTTATGTATGTGTTTCATGTGTATATTAAAGGATTAATACAAATGCATTTCTCATACACAGCTTCATCAAAGGTGTGAATATAAGAAAGGCCCAAGGCATTAAGTTCGCTTTATGCGATATATATACAGGAAGTCTAAATAAATGAATAATGTTATGACGTGTCGTAAAGTAATTGTCTAATTCTTACTGATATAAATGCAGATATGAGCTTGTTTATGGTTTTATTTATTTATAAGGTTTTGCCTAGAGCTTTATCCGCGTGTATGTCGGCTGTCGCTGTTACCAGTAGCCAAATTCCTCCTTTAAGAATCGGAGTACATCTTTGCCAAATTTTATAGAAATTAGTGCAACAATTCAGGCGTGAAAGGGTGACAGACAGAGGTACTACCGAATGACACAAGAGTATTATAAAGAGAAAGAAATCCTGATGCAAACCCTTTTTTCACCGTGTGGAAACCCACATGGGCCGTTACCCTACCGGAGCTTGCGGTGGACAGGTCGGAATCGGACCGATTAAAACCACATGGTGTGCCACTCTGCGCCTGAGAAGGGAAGAATCCGGGAACTGCTGTCAACATACGGACACTTCCCAGCTTCTTGAAATAAACCTTATACCGTCTAGCCGGTGTGGTATAGTAGCTCTAAGACCTTCTGAGATGAGGGCTCCGATCAAAAAAGGACTGTTAAAAAAAATTTTGGAGAATCGGGTGTTATGTCCCTCCAACACAAAGGGAGGATCCTCCGACCAGGCGGGGCAAACATGCCTGGCGGGTTTAAGTGGTCGCCACGCCGCTCCCTACTGCGCCACGTGTTGTGGATTCAAATCCTACATGGGACAACACTTTGTGTGATCCATAAATTGTTGTTCTAAGTCTGGATGTACTTTGTGTCCGTTTCATGTATGTTTGTAAAGTCCCCCGTGACACAGGATGTATAAGTCCTAAGGCGAGAGTTGTCTTTTAAAAAAGAAAAAAAAAGAAAAAGAAAAGAAGGTTTATACGTCAACCCGTCCCCCACCCCCCTAAGGCTTGTAATGCAACTGATGTTGCGGGGTCAATGGACGGCGGTAATCGCTTACCAGCAGGCGATACGTCTGCTCGTTTGCAATTATTCCATAAAAAAAAATATAAGTCACAGATAAAGATAAGTTAATGTATCAGATCAGGTTGTCCTTCTGGGTACAAATATGGGTTCGTAATGTATACTTGACAATAACCAGTTGAAATTTGCATTTATTAAATATATGACTACCTCGGTGGCGCAGTGGTAGCGTACGCGACTGCTGTGCTAGAGGTCTCCGGTTCGATTCCTGAGTCGGACCAAATTTTTGTATGATCTGCAAATAATCGTTTCGGAGTTTGGGTGTTTTCTATATATAATATAAATGTATTTACAAAAATAATAAGGTATATATGTATTAACATCAGTTGTCTAGTATCCATAGTACAATCTCTGCTTAGTTTGGGACTAGATGGCGTTGTGTGTAAGAATGTCCGAAAATATTTATTTATTTATTTATATACTTCCATAGATAACTTTTATGGGTTGGTTATAAGATGGCGAGATTTATAAGGCTATTGTCGCTTAGTTCGCGTCGATTCTTTATCTGGAATTAATAATGCTTCTTTTGAATTATTGGCTAATATTTTGTTTAGACTCAGATCGTATCAAGAGGTCTCGGGTTCGATTGATTCGACTGCTGTTGGGTTTTTCTTACAAGAAATTCTTAATAGAAGCCCGGAGTATGGAATATGGCGGTGTTTCCCGCCCGTGCCTCGGAGAGCACGTTAAGCCGTCGGCCCCGGTTGTCATGTACATCTTTGGGAACCGTTACTCGGAAATCAGTGCCATCAAATAAACTGACAACCAGTTAACCTTCGAATTCAGTTCACCGTCAGGGTTGCGGAGGTCCGATGCCAGTCGCTCCGTGTAAAAACTGATATTCAGGTAAAACCGATTGAATTTGATGATTTTGATGATTGATGAATTTGATGATTGATTTGGTGTTGACTAGTAGTCAACACCAAATCTTGGGAATAATAAACGCTAGGAAACGATGATGATTTCGTTTAGACCACATGCTTTATCGTGGAGAGACGTCATACTCTGTATTCTATTCTCGTTTCCGTTTGTAGAGTGTCAATATAGTAAGGTGCATTGATATAGATACTTTTCCGACTCCGTAAAGAGTTGTGGGTTCAATCTGTACACAGGACTACACTTTGTGTGATCCACAAATTGTTGTGCTGAGTCTGGGTGTTCTCTGTGTCTGTTTTACGAATGTTGTGAAGTTTCCTGCAATACGGGATATATTTCCAGTTCGACAATTTGCTATCGGCGAAGACAAAAGGAAGGGGAATAGTTTTCTAAGACTATGTATGTTTGTATGTTCTACACTAGAGTGTGAACTACTTGTCCGTAAATTCGTAATAATCGTTTGTGTGAAATAGGCTATATAAAACTTATTAATAGTTTTTACTTAGTCGGGCTTATGGTATAATAATTATTTTCACGGGAATTAACGCGATCACTTATATAAAGGTATTGCATACCTATGAATTGCCTGATGTTTCGATCAAATTGCACTGGGCGTGGTCACAGACTGACTGGCTCATCGACCCACGCCCTCCGTCGTCGAATCCGCGAAATAAAAGGTTCTTCAACCACCCACCCAAATCCCGTGAAAATAATTATTATATGATGAAACGCGAAAGTTCAAAAGGTAGTATAGCAAACGGGTTTATAGTATTTTAAACTTTTTGTCTAATATGTATGTCATCATCATCATCAACAACCCATAACATCCCACTGCCGGGCTCGGGTCTCCTCTCCAGAGAAGGTTAAGGCCATACATCCCCACATTGGCTCAGTTGGGGACAGGCAAGATAACGTTGTGGCTAGGTAATCTTGGCGTTGGATGTTTTCAAGCCGCCTAAAGGCCTCCAACTAAGCAATATGTATGTATTTAGAAATAATAGTAGTACATTTACAATAAATTAATAGTACATTTATCAGCGATCTGGTCACCGTAGTACAGGTTCTCTTAGACGTCCGTGTGGGACATAATTAAATAAAATTATTACTATTAAACAATCTAGAGGCTTATAATAATACGTGGGCTTTATAGGAGCTTAAAACTATACTAGATATTTGTCTTATGGTTGGTATTTACTCTATAGTGTACGTTTTATTTACATGTATTCAATAGATAAACGGCCTGGACTTTAAACAATGTAAATACATGTTTTACACCAAGTTAAAACATACGTATATTAGTTTTTAGAATTGCAGCTAGTAAATCCTATAGTGATTATAAGAATTATGTATATATAAGACTAACAAAAGTCATTAATTTATTTGTATAACCTCGCTCGTCCGTCAAAGTATACGTTCAAATGGGCCGACGCATTACACTGTTATGATACAGAATGTATTTATGTGTGCGTGCGAGAAATTGTGAAGGTTTTGTTTTATTTATTAAGTTTGAGTTGGTAGTGACAGGCGATTGTTTTTTTTAGTGTGTCTAACATGTGTATGTGTGTAGATTTACCCCGTAAACATTATTATACTGTTTTAAATCGGAAAAAGACAATATGGCTTCTCGGCTCAGTTAGGCGGCACGTGTTGTTCAATGAAGTTATATTGAGTAACAAAAATAATATACCTATTATATTAGGGTGTTTTTTAATTATTAAAATTAATCGCTTCTCACACTCGGCTATCTGATCTCAATTTAGTCAAAGCCTGTACAAGAAAATGTCGCTCGTGTACATAAAAAATTAATATTACAAACTTGCTGACCCGGCAAACTTCGTACCGCCATATTTATTTGCGTGAATATTTTCTAAATTACCGAATAAAATCCTTTAGTATTTAAGCCCGTCTCAATTTTCCGCAGAGCCGCAGTGTATAGAAGTAAAAAAATATAACACCTACGGTTTTCTTTTAATTTTCTTCAATGCAAACCTTGTCCTGACAATAACGAACACACACAAAAATAATTATACAATTTGGTGCAGTCGATCGAAAGTTATGAGCGTACATACATTTTTGTTATTAATTTTTATCTAAATACATTCGAAAGTAACTCTATTTCATTACGCTTTCATGGTTAAACCGCTGCACCAATTTTAATGGAATTTGGCATGGAGATACTATAATTCTTCAAGAAGAACATAGGCTACCCTTTACTGCGATAACCGACACACTCGCAGGCGGGAAAGGGTAGTTATTTATACCACCCTTTTAGTGAAACCCTTTCATTTTCTTTGCGAGAATTCCTCTGGATACCTCCTGCTAGTGTTTATGTCAGACTTGGTGTGGAAACCCCTGCGGGCCGTCACCCCACCGAGGTTTGCGGTGAGGCGGTGTGTCAGAATCGGACCGACTAAAACCACACGGTGCGTCTGGGACGGGAGGGATCCGGGAACTGCTGTTATTAACACATCTGGACCCTTCCACGCGCCTGCCCGCATTAAAGCAGGCACCGTCTACTGGAAAACTCTCTAATTAGGCAAGGTGCGGCACACGCATACATCGCCGGACGCCAGGCTAGCGCCTAACACCTCCCTAAGGCGGTCCGACATATGATCCAGGGCTCGGGCCATCACTCGGGTAGTTATGTCAGACTTGAACCAATCAAAAGCCGCTCGTCGTCTCCGGTACTAGCTTCCATGGAACTAGGTATTAAGTGACCCTCTAGAATTTCATGGTTTGTTCAATTCAATGAAGACCCTTTATAAATTTATTTTAGGCTATGCCCATTAACGAAATCCAAGTAAGCTTAAAAGTTTGTTTATATTATGTATATTTTTTATTAAGTATTGTAAAAATGATGTGTCTGCATATATAAATGGAGGTCATTTTGTTTTTTCAAGGTTCACATAGCGAATAAATCTTTATCTGTCAAATCTTTCGTTTAAATAATGCTGAAGGTTAGCTTTTAAAAAAATAGTAATACGTCAGTGTGATTATTTTTTTTTTGTGTAGAATTGTAAAAAGCTAAAGTGGCCAGGTCTTCGTGATTTTGTACAGATTCTTAAAATTAATGTTTTTTTTGGATATGGCAATCTGTGCCGAAAATTAATGTTCCTTATTTGAGTTTTTATTATCCAACCTTTTTGTGCAATTTAATGGTATAATCTCACTATATATAATTATTACATTTATTTTTAGACTCTAGAAGTCAGAAGAATATTAATTATGGCAGTCTATGCATGTGTATGTCCATCGTAGCGCCTAAACTGATTCATATGTCTAAATTAAATTTACCTGCAGTTATTCCACTAGTTTACTTAATTATTTATACACCTGACCGGTTTCGCATTGTGGCATCGTCAAGTTCCATCAAGTGCCGACAATCGAGACTATAAATTATTAAAAGGATTTCAGGTTTTAGGTTATAATACATTTTCTTGTTTTGGTACATAATTTCACTGGTTGGTGGTTGGTGTAACCATTGATAGAGTTTACACGTCCCGGCGCTCGACTCGGATATTGTCAGTAACAGGGTCATCAAATTGTTTCCCGATAGGCTTTTGTTCCTTCTTACATTTATATTGAACGCAGTGCTCACCAATAATACCTTTCCTTAACAGTGGAAAAAAGCCGTGGTCATTGGAATACCCAAGCCCGGCAAACCAAAATCTGAGCCGTCTAGTTATCGTCCGATAAGTCTGTTTAAAGTTTAGGTCACATCTATGAGCACTTAATTTTGTAATAGGCTGATATCATTATGAGGATGAACACCAGCTAATCCCTCACGAGCAATTGGGGTTTCAATCCGAACACTTGTGCATCCAACAAGTCCATCGCACCGTTAAGTACATCAGCGATCCTTTCCAACGCAACGTAACCTCAGGAGTCCTTTTCTTCGATGTAGCGAAAGCATTTGACAAAGTATGGCACAACGGCTTACTTTACAAGCTCTTCGCTATGGGAGTGCTCCACAGACTCGTGCTCATCCCTGCGTCAATATCCAAGAAACTCCAGACCGCAGCCTACGAACTAGGCGCTTGGTTCCGTAAATGGAGAATAGAGGTCATCCCCGAGAGCCAGGCTGGGCTGTTTCGCAAGAGACGGCGTAACCTGACTCCCTTGGAGAAAATCCCTCAGATCAAGATGTTTGAAAAGCCAAGCCAAGCCTTGGGCCAGGCAGGCCACATATTTTGGCATCCTCGACGATCGTCTAGGCTTCGGCCTCCATATCGAAACAGCCCGAAAGCAGACTGCCTTCGTGCTAGGTCAACTACATAGTTTATTGAACGCACATTCCAAGCTATCGTTAAAAACAAAGTCCGGTTGTGCACACTATGGGTACGACTGATCATGACATACGACAGTGTTGTATTCGCACACGCTACGAAACACAGGATCTATAGGCTTCAGTACACACAAAATAGGCTCATGCGCCGGGCTACGGGAGCACCGGTGTATGTGCGCAATGTCAAGCTTCATATCACCTGCGATTACCGACCATAATCAGGCAATCATAAAACAGTGCTCCCTTAGCTACTTTGACTCTGCTCCGACACACCCCAAGCCTCTAGTGGTTGCGGCTAGCGACTACACACCTAGCACCATCTCACGCGTACGTAGGCCCAGACATGTGCTTAGGGATCCGGACGACGACACCACAATCGCTCAACGTAGAGCGTTCGTGGCACGCGCCAACACGAATCGCTCACGGTTTCCACCCCGCCGCCGGGGCCGTAACACGCGTCGCGCTGTTTTTTGGATAATGGGTCTTGGTCGCCCTAGTTAGTCAGTAACGCCCCAAACCGAGGTCCGAACCCTACAGGGGGTGCCTTTGGGGAATGTTACTTAATGAATGACCGGTTGAGAGCCCTTAGCGCTCACAAATAGCCCGCGTAAAGTTGTAGAGGCCAGTGAGGCCAACAGCTATAGTCCTCTCAAAAAAAATACAAATCCAACAATAGTTTCTACAGGACTTCGATAACGTCTAGTACTTGGGATGCAAGGCCTGATTGATGGTAGTCGCTTCACGGAAAATCTAGAAACGATCACAAACTAGTTTGAGAAAAATTCCTCAGAGGAGGAGGTTCAAATATGCATAGTGGTTTATACGCCGCATTTATGATAAAGTGCTGTCGATTCATGGCTAAATATGTATCATTTAAAAGCTTTTTAAATCAAAGATGTGTAACAAGTCGATGCTCGTAATAATCTTCGTTAGTATCAGCTTGTTTAATTATTTTGACATTAAAAACTCGTTTTGAAATTAGTTTGAAGGTTGCCTTCCGCGGGACGCCGGAGATTGTCTGTTTATAAACAAAATATAAAATGTAAGTTTTGGTAAAACAAACATAACAAAATAACATTGAATCGGCACTGACATAGATAAATTAATAAACGGATTTTTACCCGACTGCGAAAGTAGGTTATGTTTTTGAGTGTATATAAGTGTGTATTTTTTTGGCACACCCTAGAGCCTAAACGGCTTGTCGTATTTTTAAGTGAGTGGTTTCAATAGGTTCGTCTCAGTCGTGAGAGTGACACTGGGTACACCAAAATTAAAAAAAGAGAACAAAAATAAAAGATAAAAAACAGTTCTATCCATTTTCAGTTCTTCAATGAATATAATAAAGATGGCAGAAATTGACACAGTCGGGTTTTTATTTTAATAATTCTTTACTTGTCTATATAAGTATTGCTATATGTGCACCATAGTGACCGCACCACAGTTGTTATATCATAACAATTAAGAGCGCCAACCATCCCGGACTTGGAACTCTTGGATAATTCGCATCCATTCGATGCCAGCCCTTTTCGTTTATTTTCCCTCCTCTCTTCGTTCTGTGGCTCTCCCTCTAACACATATCGGTTCTAACGACCATCAGTCTGGTATGTGAAACTTATGAAAATCTTCCTAGCATTTATTATTCCCAACATTATTTGGGGTCGGCTACTAGTTCGACTGGTTTTACCTGAATATCAGTTTTTCCACGGAGTGACTGGCATCAGACCTCCGCAACCCTGAGGGTGAACTGAATTCGAAGGAACGATTGCCATAGCCGTTCATGACAGCCGGGACCGACGGCTTAACGTGCTCTCCGAGGCACGGGCGGGAAACACCGCCATATTCTATACTCCGGGGTGCTATTAAGAATCTTTTGTAAGAAAAACTCAACAGCAATCCAACTCGGGAATCAAACCCGAGACCTCTGGATCTACAGTCGCTTACGCTAACCACTAGATCAACGAGGCAGTCTGTGTGAAAATTTTGAAAATAAAACATGCTAATTCACCGGTTACACGGTCGAAATTTTGTTTTTATTTCCGTTTAACTTGTTTATTTTTCTATTTAATCATTTTCGTTAATAATGCGTACCTAATTATAATGAGTTGCATCACAGAATAAAAATTAAAAGCAATATACTTCTTACGCAATTAAAAACCTAAAAAGTCTAATGAATACATTGGCTAATGAACACATCCGTCTAATTTTTTATGGTTAATAAAGCTACAATATTCTTAGTTAAATACAAAATAAGACATTTTTATACAATTATTAAAACATATATTTTATACAATTATCAACTGCCTCTGTGCCGCAGTGGTAGCAAATGCGACTGCTGTGCAAGAAGTCTCGGGTTCGATTCCTGAGTCGGTCCAAATGTTTGTATGATCTGCCAATATTTGTTTCGGAGTTTGAGTGTTTTCTATGTATAATATGTATGTATTTACAAAAAAAAGTATATAAGTATTAATATCAGTTGTCTAGTACCCATAGTACAAGCTCTGCTTAGTTTGGGACTAGGTGGCGTTGTGTGTTACAAATGTCTGAACATATTTATTTATTTATTTAAGTCTTTCGTGTGGTGGATTAAGTCACCACCTCTTTTAATCTTGTTTATGTCCTAAGAGGAAATATCAAACAATAAGGTTGCCTGGAAGAAATTGATTTTGGCAATAAGGCCGCCCTTTGTACACTCCGTCTCACATTTTATGTACTCTCTTCTAACTGTAATATTATAGTGTGCAAATAAAGAGTTTTCTATCTAGCTATCTATCAAACTCTGTATGATAACATCACGGAATAGACAATAAAACTTGACATAAACTGTCCTTCTGACTGCGCGGAAAAGAGGGCCGAAACCTCCTTTTTAAGAAGAGGCCCATGCTCAGGAGTTGACTGTTACCAGCTGTTGATGACATAGTTAAGTACACTTACGCCATTGTACCTTGTTAAGTAAACATAATTTTTAAAAAGGTCTATTATTGTTTATGATTGAAATATAAGCCGCCGCCTATGGACACCGGTAACACCCGAGGCGTCACAAGTGCGTTGCCGGCTTTGGGGGATGGGTAGGGGGATGAGGGGAAGGGTTGGATTATGGGCCTCCGGTATCCTCACTCACTCGGTGAAACACAGCGCAGACGCTGTTTCACTCCGGTTTTCTGTGAGGCTGTGGTACCACTTCGGTCGAGCCGGTCCATGCAAGCCGAGGCGTGGCTCATGCATTTGGCAATGAACACAGTACAACAGTTGACCAATAATTACACTAGACCAGAGACAAGAGGAAGTAGAATATCGAATTGGGTTATGCCCTACTCTATATTCTTCTTCATACAAATATACTACTTGGCACAAATAATTTCGATTGCAATATGCAAAAAGGCATTCATAGACAACGGTGTGTCTTGAAAACTACAATTTGCTCTCACTAACATAATAATCTCACACATCTCATATGAATAAATATTTCGGACAACTAACACACAACGCCTTCTAGTCCCAAGCTAAGCAGAGCTTGTGTTATGCATACTAGACAACTGATATAAATATATATATACTTTTTTTTCGTAAATACGTACATATGATACATAGAAAGAAACGCCGAAACAAATATTTATAGGTCATACAAAGATTTGGTCCGAACCGGTAATCAAACATAAGACCTCAAGCTCAGCAGTCGTAAACGCTACCCCTGCGTCAACGAGGCAGTCATATACGGTCATCTTATCCCAAACTACATAGGTAGAGCCTGTAATATGGTAGTCAGAATGTTGATAATCGTTTAATAGGTACCAGATGCGTCCGCAAACTTCGTCAAATGCATCCGCATTTGGAATTCAACAAGCCGACCACACGTCTGTTGGTAGATAAGTCTGTGTTGGTTTTGGACAGACGCAACAAATATGCACGCAAAATGGATATAGAAACGGTAGCTGCCGCAGCTATTTATTTAATTAGTATTTTTAAATACAATTTGATTATACAACGCAGAAGAGTTACTAAAAAAATGGAGAAGGTGGTGTATGTTGGACATTAGCTGCTTTCAAGAGACTGGTGAAGGAATATTATCTGGGAGACCTCAATGATCTGTGTGGAGGAACGGGTCATATGTCACTTCAACACAAAGGGAGGATCCTCCGACCAGGCGAGGTGATCATGCCTGGCGGGCCACTGCCCAACGGTTGATGTTAGGAAGTTGTATATATGTTATCGGCGCGAGAACTTCTATTGCGCGATTTAGGATTGGTAGTTTCTTAGTTTTCTTCGTTGCTCCGTTGTTCAGTGTTTCTTCGGTAGATGGCGCTGTTATATATTTTTATGTTGTTGCGCTGTATGTGGAAGTCGCCACACCTGTAATCGACCTTACACTTGGCACACTAAGGTCACAAAATGTCTCTTGAGTATTATATTGAATATCTATTAACTTCATTCATTTATAAATATTTCTATGTATTCATTAAATCATTCAGACTAGGTGTTACCACTGGTGTTATTGTTTTATTTAATATGGATTAATACTTCTTTAATTTCTTATTCCTATCAAATTTTAGTAGACCAGGCACTACCCTATACTTTCCACGTCTTTCTTTCTGTCCCATGTAAGAGATTGCCTCGGACGATAAGGCAGCCACTTGGACCTTCTAGCTATAAGTTACTTATGTAATTAATCTGGTGTACATTATTATTATTATCATTGTAATTAATCATTCAATGTATCACCCGACTGCCAAACCCATTAAAACCCCAACCCAGGTGGCAGAAGTTAAAACAATCGATTGGCGGGGAATTACTTATGTTAGTATAGTTTTGCGGTATTATGACTCGGTCGACCGTTATTGCGAAGGTTTAAGTTAGTGTATTTAACCTACATTTAATATATTTTTCGGACATTTTCGGACATTTTAACACACAACGCTATCTAGTCCCAAACTAAGCAGTGCTTGTACTATGGGTACTAGACAACTGATAATATTACATATATAGACTTTTTTTTTGCAAATACATATATATTATGCATAGAAAACACCCAAACTCCGAAACAAATATTTGCAGATCATACAAACACTTGGTCCGACCAAGGATTTGAACCCGAGACCTCATGGACAGCAGTCGCGTACGCTACCACTGCGCCACCGAGGCAGTCAAATATCAAATATAATTCAAACAAAAAGTGTAATGAGTGACTCAAACCTATGCAGACTGGCACACCGTGTGGTTTTTATTCGGTCTGATTCCGACTTTCCATGTGTTTTTTTTAATATGTGGAAAGTCCCTCGGGCGTTTTGCGGTGGGATGTTGTGTTGTGCGGACTAAAACCACACGGTGTGCCACTCTGCGCCTGCAATGCTGCTGACTGAACTGCTGTTATTAAGCGTACAAATCACCCGTAATTATTCGACGCCATTTAAAGTGAAATCCCAATTTCTAAAATTTGGGTGAAGTGACGGGCCAATAGGGTTTCCACACGTTAAAAAACTGGTCTAAAGTTAGCCCGTGGAACTTTTGTTTTGGTTATGTAATTTTAGTCAATTTGACATCGATCGTCTTAAAAACATATACATCTATGGAATTAATTAAATGACAGACAAATAATTACATCAAAATATTTTATTGTTATGGCAAAGATTACATGGAATATCTCGTCTCTTGCCCTCCAAAGTAATAACATGAAATACGTAAGCAAAGGATTTCCCTCGCGTAACTACAAATACAGACTGTTTCACAAGAATAGCTATTCTAGGATTAAAGAAAAAAAAGTAAAATAATAACGTAGTGACAATTATAAGAAAAATGTTAGTCTAAAGTTGGGAGATTGTATGTAAAGCAAGGTGTGTGTTTGTGTCTGTGTGTGTGTGGGTGTGGGCATGTGTTTGTGGGTGTGGGTGTGTGGGTGTGTGTGTGTGTATGTGTGTGTGTGTGTGTGTGTGTGTGTGTGTGTGTGTGTGTGTGTGTGTGTACTTTCGTATGCACGTGCGTGTGTGTTCGCGTGAGTATATATGAGTGTATGTCAATGAATCAAATCAGACGTATTAAGTGCTAGGAGATCTTAAAAGCATATATTCGTGTTTGATGTTCGCGTTTTATATTCGTATTTACAAGACGCAGGAGACTGCAATGTTTTGCTAACGTGTTTTGTTATTTTTAGGCGCAGGAGACACACCTCTACAAAGCAAAGGACACCTTGAAACAAATCCTTTTTGTTTTTTTACATGTGTATCTGTGTTACGCAAACCCCGGTGGGGTGGTGTGTCGGAAACGAACCGACTAAAATCGGCTGGACCGATTTTGACGGAATTTTCACTGGTTACCAGCCAGAAGGAGTAACTTAGGCTACATTTTTTAGACTAGCTTCTCCCTGCGGCCTTACCCGGAGATATTTTTATACCGCGGTTAGCACTGCGGAGCTCAGTCAGTGTTACATAGATATCTGTAAACAAAGGGCCTACAAAGAGTTGAAAACCTATTACTACAGTTAAACTAAACTCCTAATCTATTACTTCAATTACACCAAATGTTTTAAAGACCTGGACATCCTGGCAACACTTAGTTTAAGCTACAAATACTAGGCATCTTTTCGATCTTTACCTTAACACCCGCGTGCGTTCTACAATGGATCTGAACTATTAGTCTAGTTAGAGACCTTGGCCACAAAGCCGAAGGTGTTGGGTTCTATTCCCACCCAGGACAAATTAGCGTATGATGAACACCATCATTTGTCCTGTGTCTGTGTGTAAGTTATCTATACTAATATTATATGGTCGTTTGACACTCCAGTTTTGTTTTTATGTATAGATAAGCGCATTTATGATCGGTAGAGTTCTGTTTAACCTGCTCGTTGGGTTTTTCAGACTAGTCTAAGCACACATTTTGATGTTAGAACATAAGATATGAAATAAATTAGTTTTTATTATGCATGACACTGTTTAAGATATTACACTATGGATTTATGAATAAATAAAAAAATAGGAAAATCCCAAAGTTGTATAATTAGAAAGTGAAATAATATAATTTTTGAAACATTTGTCTTTTTACCAGCGCCCTGATCGATATACACATTGATTCGTTTAATAAATTCCGCAAAACAATACTTAATAGCCTATAAGAGATACTTAATTTGAGTGCCATCAGTTTTTGTCAAAATTTGTCTTGTATTTTTAGCATAAAATTATGATAATATTGTTGTTAATTGTGCATATGGAGCTTAGGTACCTATAAGTAATTGTTATACTTTATCAATTCATACTTATTGCGAAATATCTTTTAACTGATTAACAGTGTACACAATTGTTATAGAGCCACTTAATAAAATAATCCATAGACATTAAATTTATTATTTTAAGTAATTAGAAAAATATTTATTTTTATAATAGTTACTTTAATAAGTTAACATTTAATTAAATATAATAAACGTTTTAAATTTATCAGTATTAAATGTATTCCTGTGCGTTTTTGAAGAGTAACTTAATTGAATTAAATGAAAAGAACTTCGAGGGATGTGCTTACTTATTCAAAATATAGACTGTCTCAGCCTGATTTTAGACGCAAATGATTTGCATACTTGCATTATACAAAAAGTAATATTAGTTATTATTATTGTATATAAGAAAAAACTTACGGTTGCCATCGGTCCCCGAACCAGTTCCCTGTGCCAACACGTTTTGTAAATAAAAAAATAAAACCAATAAAACCCGCGCACTCATTTTGACAGATACTAAAGAAGGAAAACCTAAATCTAGAATGCTATTCTTTTTAATTTATTTTGCAATTTTATTTCATCTTTTTATCGATGTGAAAAATAAAGTGGTGTTAACGCGAGTGACCACGACTGGTTTGAATACGAAAACCCCGCGAACTGATCCTTCAAGGTTGCATACATCGTAATTTAAGCTTAACTTCAAGAGCATTACGCGGCCATTTTAAAATGTCATAGGTTTTATAAAAAAATATTGCAATTATGTTGTCTTTGTAATTATTTGGATAGCATTTGGAAATAATTATTTAGGTAATGACCCTGCTGGCGGGCATCGAATCACCAGTCAGTGATTATAATTACAATAAAATTGGTTTGTATTTTAGTTGCGTTTCCACGGGAAAATCCTATGGCCTTTCCGATCATTCATATGGAAGGATATACGATACTGCTGTGTCCTAATACCTATTCAGATTCTAGATTTGTAATATCCATAGATTGGTTTCTTTCGTGTTCGATTTGTTTTCCTTATTCCAATGTTCTTTCTTTGTCCCAATTACGATTTAAAAACGGTTACAATGACCATGAAATTAGTAAATTAATAAAAAAAAAACCATTTAACTATTGAAAGCCATCTCGTTTTTCAATTTTACCGAGTTCACATCACAATACATATCAACAAGCTAAGATTTTTCACAGCTGGACCCAGGACACTCCTTAGAAAAGAGGTTTGGTGATTAATTTGAAGTTAATGGTGTCAACAAAGAGGTTACACGCGATTTATTAGTAAAGTGTTTAGCTGGACTTAGCAAAAACTTTCACAGTTTTTAGAAAACCATCAATTATTAATGCAATACTGATTAAACAAAATATGAATATCCATTTTGTACGGGATTTGATCGTAATGGTGATTACAAGGTAGAATATTTTAATAAATACGATTATACCAAGACTACTTCTATCAGTATCAGTTTTGTACTTAGATTTCAACTTTCTGATTTAGAATGATTGTTTTTGACATTCATGGAAAATACTCTATATCTTTGAGTAGTTGTCGATAAAATCCAAAGCTTTTGACCAGTGCGTACTACCCGTACAAAGCTGAGACGTGGACACTGACAATTGGACTCGTCCACAAATTTAAAGTGCACTAAGAATGCGATAAAGCGTTTTTTTAGGGTATAGGAGGCCAACCACTGCGATGGCCAGATCGTGGACACGGCGCTCCATAAGCTGGCAGTATGTCCGACGTGGGAGGAACCGGAACATGATTGCGGCCATAATGCAGACCGAGAGCGCGTGGAACTCTGCCGTTTTTTTCTGCGAGCAAGTTATGCTTGCCAAGAAGACGGCGGAGCGAGACTGGGAGAGGTTTAGAACTCTTCCGGTACGCCAGGCCCGGGAACGGGCCAGACGACTCAGGCGCCGGAGATCGCCATATGATCTCCGTCCTCCATAAGCGCAAGCTTGGGGGTGACAGATGTGGCCATTTATCGCCCTAGCAGAAGCAGGGTCGGGTGGGAGGTTTGCGCGCTTCGCAGCACTCACGCCCCACCTATTGGGGCATTAACAGAAACATCGGGGTTTCCATACAGAAGGGGGTCATCTAGAAATCGTAGGTGGCTCGAGGTACGTCGGGGTTTCAGTGTTTTCTTTCTAGGGTGTACCTGGTTCCCCGGCTCCTAGTACCAGAGACGGAGTGCGGTTTTAGTTGGTTTGAGTTCGACATGCCACCAGGCGGTGGTATCCGAGGGGATTTACGCACGGGAAAAAAAAAGTGTACAGGGGACCAACGAGCAGACGTTTCGCCTGATGGTGTATGATTACCGCCGCCCATGGACAACTGCAAGACCAGGGGCGGGACAAGTGCTTTGCCGGCTTTTGGGGGATGGGGAAGGGGTTCGGTTATGGGCCTCCGGTATCCTCACTCACTCTGTGAAACACAGCGCAAGCGCTGTTTCACACCGGATTTCTGTGAGGTGGGAGTGTGTGACGTGGGATGCTCAGTTTCTTTACTCTATAGACTTCGTTATGAAACAGTACGACAGAGAGCTGGAGTAACCGATATCGCAAGGAAAGTAAGCTTGCTGAAGTGGAAGTAGGCCGGTAATTTCTTCATGCAGACTGATGATGCTGGTCAACGTTTTAGATTATAGACCACGATTAGGTAAAGCTCAGTAGCACGATGGACCGACTACCTGAGTAAGTACAAAACTATTTCATGCAGCAACAAATTACTAGTGACTTTCGGTACTATTTTGCTGCTGGGTCTTTAACGCTGTATATGCACTATTTAATGCAGCAACAAATTCGTCGATGTATTTTGAATGTATCAAAAGAACATTCAAGGTATCTTGGTTAGGTGTTTTTTTTTTGATGTTTTTATTGAATTCATGTCTTATAATCGATATAGTATTAACTATTTTTCCATATTTCTCTGCTACCTTTATATCAAGCAGGCATAAATTGCGATATTTCGAGACTGGCTCGAGAAACAAAATCGGTATTTTAGCAATTTAATAGCAATAAATTAGCTGCAAATTTTCATGTATTTTAAATTTATTTTTGCTGATTTGCCCCTG
The DNA here is from genome assembly GCA_003709505.1 of Hyphantria cunea. Classification (NCBI taxonomy): domain Eukaryota; kingdom Metazoa; phylum Arthropoda; class Insecta; order Lepidoptera; family Erebidae; genus Hyphantria; species Hyphantria cunea. The sequence continues at coordinate 153,672 of PKRV01000926.1, forward strand.
CTACCGTGACAGAACTCATTTTAATGAGCTAAGGAAAACCGCCAAAACCGCAAATGTTGTTCTAATTGTATCATTACATATAAGCGTATATATTTATTAAATAAACAGGCAGGAAAATTAATAGTTATAATTTCCTTGAACAGGAACTTGAGTCAGGTATGTTCAAGGAAATTATAACTTTCATTTTCAAACTCTCAATTATCAGTAACTGAGTGTATTCCCGATTCCTATTTGAGCATTTGTGGTGGGTCTATCTGTCGTCACACAAAAAAGATTTTTCAGTACTTACTCATTCTACAAGTACTATAAGAAATCCGTTTTTCATATTGGTTAGATAGATAGAAAAATATTTAATTGCACACCATAATTTTAAAAAGTTTGAAGCGAGTACATAAAATGTGAGACGAAGAGTGCAAAGGGGGCCTCCTTATCGCCAACAGCAATCTCTTCCAGGCAACCTTAGGATGGATCAAAATATACAGGAGAGAGAGAGGTAGTTGTCGGTGCAATGAACAATATACATATATATATATTTCCACACACATGTATTTATACATATATACGCATCTTTAAAAAAATACTTATACATACCAATAAACATACATACATAAGTAAATCACCTATAAAGGTAATTGGAAGTACTTAAAACAATCCATACGATTGACAGTGAAGAATTTTCCTATAGAAAGGGTGCATGCTGTTATTGACAACTGGCCTCAACGTTTGAGAGACTGTATTGCAGCTGATGGAGACCACTTCGAATAAACTTCATATATTTGTGGAGTAACGGGTCATATATTTATGTTGACGCTGTATGTGGAAGTCGCCACATATTTTTAATGGATACATATTAATATATTAAACTAGCACACCAATAGTAATAAATGTTACATACAATAAAAAAATATTTTTCTTTGTAACAATTTTATGGCAAGACTATGTATACATATAATATGGATATAACTGAATCTCTGTGTTTCTTAGGCTGGATCAATTGTAACAATATTGTTAGTGTTTAATAGCTCATTTATGATGGAAGGTTATGGTACCATATATGATATCACATATGATATATATATATAACATCATGCTCCGACCATTAGGAGCTAAGCATCGACGAAAAGAGACGTGGATGAATTTGCGTGCGTCAGCTAGCAGTTCATGAGTGAAATGAGAGGTAGAATTTAAACTCCTGTAATACATTTCATAACACCGGACCTCAGAGATTGTGAGAGCCGGCCCATAATATACCTAAGCACTAGGAATTAAAAAAACAACAAAATAGAACAGAATAAATTTATTATGAAAAATAATTATTTTTACATCATATGTAGTGTGAAATTACATTTAATAATACTTTAGCTAGCGGTCTAGGAACACATTGATCGGCCTTAACTCAGCATTAAGTAGACATTTTTTTTAAAATTAAGCTCCTTTTTTCACGTAATAGGTATATATTTAAGAGAAAAAAACTTCTTCGTCTTTGTACCAAACTAGATTAGAGTTGGATAATTCACGGAACAAATACAACGAGGAGAGCGATAAGCGGGCAAGTCCTTTGACTTAGAACTTATATATATATATATATATATATAACACCTTAATAAATGTATAAATAAAAAATTATTATATTGTATTAAATCAAAATAAAAAATTTAATCATAATGTAATTGTAAATAGAATTTCGAATTTTATTAAAAGTGAGTTTTTATTAAGGAAATAAAAGGCTTGATAAATAAATAAATAGAAAAGTTCACGGAACAAATACAACGAGGAGAGCGATAAGCGGGCGTGTCCTGTGACTAAAACAGGTCCTGACGTCATCACAATTGACGCGGCTTTAAATTGTACTGGCAACGTTAAACTTCTAGAATTGTATGGAACAATCACAAAATCTTTATATATTTTCTCAGCATAAAAAGTTAAAGTATGCACGCGACTGCGAATTAAGGAGGGTCATATTTTTCGAATATATTCTTTTTTTTTTGTCTTTTTTTTTAGACAACTCCCGCATTAAGAATATACATTCCTGTGTCGCGGGGGACTTTACAAACATACACGAAACAGACACAAAGTACACCCAGACTCGGAGCAACAATTTATGGATCAAAGTGTTGTCCCATGTAGGATTTGAACCCACAACACTTGGCGCAGTAGGAAGCGGTGTGGCGACCACTTAAACCACTAGGCCAACCGTGCATTATGTATGTATATTTCTTTGGCACGCCTTACAGCCTAAACGGCTTGTCGTATTTTTATGTAAGTGGTGTCAATACATTGTTTTAGCCGCAAGAGAGTCACTAAGTACATCAAAATAAAAAATATGTATGTGGTCGGGGTTTTTTTAAATAACTCATTACTTGTTCAAATGAAATGATGTGTACTCCATTTATGTATTTGTTGTTCTCTTTGACTACACGGTTGGCCTAGTGGGTTCAGTGGTCGCCACGCCACTTCCTACTGCGCCAAGTGTTGTGGGTTCAAATCCTACATGGGACAACACTTTGTGTGATCCATAAATTGTTGTTCTAAGTCTGGGTGAACTTTGTGTCCGTTTCATGTATGTTTGTAAAGATCCCCACGGCACAGGAATGTATATTCCTAATGCGGGAGTTGTCTTTTAAAAAGAAAAATATATATATAATATAATTCCTCTACATATAAACCAAAAATTTTAACCCAATGTTTTACCTGTATTATGAGGAAGAATAAATAGCACATGAATTTTCACTTTATTTACGTTATCAACCACGTTTTTGTGACACATGTCAATATGGTTTAAAAAATCGACCTTAAAAAAACTACCCCCTGTGAAGAAAATTCTAAGTACGTCCCTTATTTCTTACACCCAGTGTCTGTTAGTTAAAACACATAGCAACACCAATATATAACGATGCCAGTAGTTTCGCTATTGTTTGATAGATGGTATAGTGTAAAGTAACAACCGCTCACCCCACTCACAATAGGCATGATGACCAGGACCAAGAACTACTAAAATTATGTATTTATCTGATGAAATTGGGTTCATAGAGTATAAAATCGTATTTATTTTCATATCTAAAGCGAGATTAATAGTTGATCAATCAAAAATAGAACTACAAAATACAGCAATCCGCCATGTTAAGTTGAACACCAATCAGAGCGAGTTACGTCACTTATGTATAAAGCTCACTTTGTTCGGACATAATCGACGATCACTTTACTGTTTATCAGAGCTATATCTGAAACTGGTTGACAAATAGTGACGTCACGTCTTATACAAACAGACGCCATGACACCACCGAGCGTTTTGGCGTAAATTTTAAACTTAAAATTTTATTCGCAATTTTTTCCCTCTAAAACTTAATTTTTTGAAAAAAATATAACTGTTTTTGATAATAGAAGATACTCCCGAACATCATAAAACAGTTTTTCAAAATAAGTCATCATGCCTATTGTCACGCATTGTGTTTGCTCCGTGATTTAAATCTACTACAGTACGGCTGAACTTCGATTTGTTGCGTGGAGCGACTGCCATCGATCCTCCACAATGTAAGTACTATACGATATCGAAGTTTTATAGAAAGACTGCAATCAGGCTTTTTAGCCGTAACGATAGTCAATGATGTTCGTATGGCAATCGGGACCGAGGGTTTAACGTGCTCTCCGAGGTAGGGAAGGGTCTCAATGTGTTAAAAACAGACACCCATCCATTTGACTGACCTGGCTAGGATACCAGCCAAAAAAAAAACAAATAAAAAATTGTTTAACCTCTACAGACAAAAAAAAACCTTAGATAACATTGACAGGAGTTTTGGCGCGAAAAACAAAATACATTTATTTTAAACGTTTTTGTTCCGTTCGAAAGTTGAATACCATAGTTCTACAATAAAGTTGTGTTTTTTTTTAAGACTAGTTTGGCCAGCAACCGATGCGTTCGCCTTATAATGTAAATAATTTGATAACGTCAGTCTCTGTGTTTGTTTTTTTGTCTCGACAAGTGTCAAGTATCAAAACTGCGTGGCATATATCTGTGGAAAAAAAAGAAATTATTTATTTTGGTTTTGTACAATATTAAACAGGCAGACCGTTTCGAATTTTATTTGACCCGTGTCACTCAAAACGAACACGGTAAAGATTTTAGTACCGTGACAGGTTAAGATTTAATGGAACCTCATGTAGAAGTTTTATGATGAACATAATTTCTGTTGTTAAAATTAGGGGTGGAGACAATTCGTACTTTTAATCAAGACAAAAAAAACGACAAGGGCAAAAAGTAGCCTAATTTACTTCTTATACCCCACGCTATCTACCACTGAAAGTCCCATCAAAATCGGTCCAGCCATTCCAGTGATTACCCGGCACAAATTGACAATCAGCACAAAATTGAAAATAAAAAATTTGGTAGATGTACAGTGTGTACATACACATATGCATTGAGTAAAAAGTTACTGTATATACAAACAGACCCTCCAATTCTATTTTATTATATTGATACAGTACCTGACACTAAAGTCGTGTACGCTGAACACGGTATAGTGCCTATTGGAGAACACCCTGAAGAAGTGGTCCACCTTTTGCGTGAGAAGCAGATGGCAGGTGGACTCTCGGTCTGAGAGCAAGGGTGTCTCCGTGTCCCAGATGTCGATGAACGAACAACCTTTGCTGTAACAATAACAATCATATTAATTTTACTGCCTCTGTGGCGCAGTGGTAGCGAATGCGACGCTGTGCAAGACGTCTCGGGTTCGATTCCTGAGTCGGATCAAATGTTTGTATGATCTTCAAATATTTGTTTCGGAGTTTGGGTGTTTTCTATGTATAATATGTATGTATTTACAAAAAAAAGTATATAAGTATTAATATCAGTTATCTAGTACCCATAGTACACTGTATTTTGGTACAACATAACGAGAATTTTTTTTTTTTACGAATGTCTTGTCTTAAGTACCTCTCAGCATTAAAATATAAGTCAACCGGCTTTGGGATGAAGTAATCGGTGCCAAAACCGATTGGCTATCTAATGTTAATGACTAAGGACTCCCCGAGCCTATTAATAGCCTCACCCGAATGGTGTGTAACTTGGATTTAATATACTTTGACTGCCTCTGTGGCGCAGTGGTAGCGAATGCGACTGTTGTGCAAGAGGTCTCGGGTTCGATTCCTGAGTCGGATCAAATGTTTGTATGATCTTCAAATATTTGTTTCGGAGTTTGGGTGTTTTCTATATATGTATGTATTTACAAAAAAAAAGTATATAAGTACTAATATCAGTTATCTAGTACCCATAGTTCACGCTCTGCTTAGTTTTGGACTAGATGGCGTTGTGTTTTAAAATGTCTGAACATATTTATTTATTTAATTACATCTTACACATGGTCGTTTGATCCTAGGTTAGGTAGACCTGGAGCCTCAATGATGTAGGAGCATCACTAGGCCGCCATAGTGTGGGTCACCATGCTGTATTGTTGCATTGTCTGTATTCGCAATGAGTATGGTGACCACCACTCTTGGTTTCTGTTTATGCTTTCCATCAGGTAGAGTAGTAATTTTGGCAGTGCGTTGTACGAGTAGCATGATAATCAGACTGCTGACAAACATACTTATATATACATCTAAGAATCAATCTAAAACCAATATAGTACTGGAGTAGTTGAACCTGAATTATTTGGATGTCGGTACGATTCAAAGTGTTTTGGCTAAACCAACATCAAAAAAGCTATAAAATTGTATAGTTTAGCATATAATATTTAGATTGTTATTTGGTTAAGTAAATGCCTTATGGGACTGGCATACCCTAATAGGGTAAAAGTCACTTTTTTTTATATTTAAGCTGCCAAAATGACTCTGCCCTGCCTGATGGAAAGCATGAGCAGAATCCAAGAGTGGTGGTCACCATCCTCAATGCGAAAAAGAACAATGCAGTATGGTGACCCACACCATGGCGGCCTGGGGGGAAAGGGGATGGTGAGGGGGATAGGGGGCGTTGGATTGGGGTATGGGCCTCCGGTATCCTCACTCACTCGATGAAACACAGCGTAAGCGCTGTTTCACACCGGTTTTCTGTGAGGCCGTGGTATCACTCCGGTCGAGCCGGCCCATTCATGCCGAAGCGTGGCTCTCCCACGGTATAAACAACATTAAGAACCCCGAACATTAAGAAGTCCCTTAACATTAAGAACAAATATGTATATATATCCCAATAAATCTATTAAAACAAAATTGTATTATATTTGTAACTAAGACTGCACCTAGTGGTTTCAGCGGTGGGTTCGGTGTGCGTAAGAAAGCGGTTCCCGGATCTCTCCCGTCTCAGACGCAGAGTGGCACACCGTGTGGTTTTAGTCGGTTCGATTCCGACACACCGCCCCGCCGCAAACCCCGGTGGGGTGAAGGCCCAAAGGGGGTTTACACACGTAAAAGGAGAAAAAAAGTGTTTTAAGCGGTCGCCACACCGCTTTCTACTATGCTGAGTGTTGTGGGTTCAAACCCGACACGGGACAACATTTTGTGTGTTCCACAAATTGTTGTTCTGAGCCTGGGTGTTCTTTGTATCCGTTTCATTTATGTTTGTAAAGTCCCTCGCGACTCATGATATTATCCAAATGCGGGAGTTGTCTTTAGAATAAAAAAAAAGAATCTCAAATCAACAACTTTTCATATGCATGAAAGTATGTACGGTACTCACATCAAATATATTTTCTTTTATATTTTTGTCTGTCTGTATGTTCTAGCTAATCTGTGGATTGTATAGTTTTTCTAACTACATTCATTGGTGGGTGCGGGACCGGAGGCCCAAATGGTGCAAAAGCATCTCAGTGTGGGGGAGCGTATCACATATTCCTCTAACACAAAGGGAGGATCCTCCGACCAGGTGAGGTGATCATGCCTGATGTTGATTGATGTTGGGAAGTTGTATATATGTTAATCGGCGCGAGGACTTCTATTGCGCGATTCAGTATTGGTAGTTTCTTAGTGTCGCTAGTTATTCCGTAGTTCGACGTGTCTTCGGTAGATGGCGCTGTAGCGTGTTTCTGTTGTTGTGTTGCATGTGGAAGTCGCCACATCATTGTGTGGATCACCATTCTGAATTGTCTCCATTCGCAGAAAGTATGGTGATAACTACTCTTGGATTCTGATCAAGCTTTCCATCAGGTAGAGTAGGGTTAGTTTGACAGGCTTATAGTAATAATACTTACGAACTCTTTCCGTAACAGTATTTGTTCTCCACAACGAGATGAGTGGCTCGCAGTTTGTTCAGTTCTTGGTAAAGCTCGTTGGGAGTGAAACGGCCGTACATTTTGTACACTGCGTACGCGCGCTCTCTGAAAAATAATATATTTTGTATGATGATGATGTTCACCTAGCCGAATACGGCCGTGGCGTCCAGTATCAACGGAGACCAGCTAACTACGCAGGAGATATTATAGTGCACAAGTGTGTGCGCAAACACAGGTGCACTCTCTGTTCCCTCACTCTCATAATCCGATGGGACGGTAAACCGACACGATCAGGGAGAGATCAGGCGCAGGACCGACAGTTTTATGTGCGCTCCGAGGCACGGGGGTTCAGACCCCAACCTACATACTCCGAGCTGTTTTTAAGTATTATATAGTCAGAAAAACTCAATAACACTTTTGGTCCGACCCGGGATTTGAACCCGAGACCTCTTGATTGGCAGTCGCATACTTCAACCGCTAGTAGTAGTAGTAGCTTTGTATATATACTATCCGACCCGTACCCACTTCGTAAGGGCTTAACCGCCCACTTTTTTTTGGACTTGATACACAAATATTATTATATGTTTTTAACTGAATTTTTTGTTCAATCATAATTCTTTTTTTTTTATGGTATAAGGGGCAAACGAGCAGACTGATGGTAAACTATTATCGTCGCCCATGAACACCTGTAACACCAGAAGTGTAACAAGTGCGTTGCCGGCCTTTGGGGGATGGGGACGGGGATAGGGGGAGGGATTGGGGTACGGGCCTCTTGTATCCTCACTCACTCAATGAAACACAGCGCAGGCGCTGTTTCACACCGGTTTTCTGTGAGGCGGTGGTATCACTCCGGTCGAGCCGGCCCATTCATGCCGAAGCGTGGCTCTCCCACGGTTAATGGCCTATGACACTGTTCGCTCGAACAGCATCGCTTTCTGTTAGTGAAAGAATTTTCATGATCGGATCAGTACTACCAAAGACTCCGTTTTGTGTATGTTTGTAACGCTACAAACACAACATAAAATTTATTTGCATAGAACATAGGTTATCGCCATCAATCAATCAATTAACAACCCATAATGTCCCACTGCTGGGCTCGGGTCTCCTCTCAGGAGAGGGTTAAGGCCATACGTCCTCACACTGGCCAAGTGCGGGTTGGGGACTGGCAAGACAACGTTGTGGCTACGTAATCTTGCCGTTGGATGTTTTTAAGCCACCCAAAGGCCTCCAACTAAGCTTCACGACTGTTATCCTATGATAACAACTGGGACCAACTACTTAACGTGACCTCCGAATCACGGAGACGCTCATGGTAACATGCCACCAGCGGTCACCCATCCCGGTACAGACCACGCCGTCGTTGCTTACCGTCGGTGATTGTTTCTAATACAATTTCAATATCTCTTCTAATCCATTATCCCGTAACTCCGAACAAAAATCATGTGACAAGGGAGAAAAATCGATGGGCTACCCCCCTCCCCTTCGCCTGTACTCAGTTGGTCAGCTTACAAGTGACATCATTGTGCTTAATTTCATTGCTTTATTATTATATTTTATTGCCTAAAAAGGTCTTCTGGTGATTCACATGACCATGACCCATCAATATTCGACACGGGCTCGTAGTCTATCGAGTTGTGTTGTTACCTGGCTTCTTGATGTTCATAATGCGGATGGGCGACTATAGGCCGCCTGGTGATCAACATTATAGTGGCCAATATCGGCATCGAACCCGCGAACGCCGCAGTCGCGGGCGTCTCGGATATGATCCATTCCATAAGCTGCTCTTGTTGTACGTCGCTAAATTCACCTGAAAATTATATATTAAATTTTAAATAAATATTTTAGATATCTTACACAGAACGCCATCCAGTCCCAAGCTAAGCAGAGCTTGTGTTATGGGTACTAGACAACTGATATAAATATATATGCTTTTTTTTTGTAAATACTAACATATTATACATAGAAAACACCCATACTCCGAAACAAATATTTTCAGATCATAGAAACATTTTGTCCGACCCGAAAATCGAACCCGAGACCTCAAGCACAGCAGTCGCATACGCTACCACTGCGCTACAGAGGCAGTCAGAAATTAAAAGTTAAATGTCTGAAATATAGTTAATGGCAAAAGTTTTGTTTTTTTTTAACAGATAGTTTGTATATTCATTGGTAGAAGTTCTATATCATATAACAGAGATGTAATGATGTATAATGTGTAAGTACAAGGCCTGTATGCGCGTATGTATATTGTGTCTGCTTATGTATTGTGAGCACGAGTGTATGGTATGTGTTGTGTGTGTCGTATGTGTTGTGTGTATGGTATGTGTTGTGTGTGTGGTATGTGTTGTGTGTTGCGTGTGTGGCAAGTGTTGTGTGTGTGTGTGTGTTTCAGTAAGTAAGTGCTTGCGTATTAGTGTGTGTGTAGAGTCGTGTGTGTTTGTTTTGTTTGTATATGTAGGTCAGATGTGTTAGGTATCTTATAGTTGATCCAAGGAGGCAGACCCACCGAGTTGTACGTGTAAACCCTTGGAGTTTAGGCTCATACTATGGTCTGGTGAGAGAATGAGATAGATAGACATTATAAACAGGTGATTCTTAATTTCAATTCGTAACAGTACTTACCAATATAAGACATTTCTTCCGATACGCTACGTATCAGTTCTTGTACTAAAGGAGACATGCTAATAATCCAAAATAGTGGTATATATCGTAGGTAAGACTTCGGGACGCTGAAAGAACAATAAAATTCTGTTTTATTATATTTTTAATCTGTGTATCTAATAGATAAGTGGGAGAGCCACATTTCACAGATAACCGGTGTGAAACAGCGCTTGCGCTCTGTTTCACCAAGTAAGTGAGGATACCGGAGGCCATACCCCATCCCTGTCTTCCTCCCCATCCCCCAAAGGTCGGCAACGCACTTGTGACGCCTCTGGAGTTGTAAATGTCCATAGGCGGCGGTAATCGCTTACCATCAGGCGATACATCTGCTCGTTTGCCTGCTATCCCATAAAAAAACCATCTCTATTCATCCCGTGGGTGTCGTAAGACCCGAGTAACAGCAAACAGTATCATTGCAAGGCGAAGAATAACTTTAAAAAACCTTTACACCAACCTTATAGAATACAACATGGTGCAGTAGGCCAAAACTATTGATAAATGATTATATTTTGATCATTAGGAGCTTAAAACCTGTATAAATTCTACTAGGATAGAAATAGTTAAACGGTTTTATTAAAATACAGACAGAAACCGGAGGTCTAAAATGCAGAAGCATCACTAGCCGCCACAATGTGGGTCACCATGTTGCATTGGCCGCATTCGCAATGAAGATAGTGACCACAACTCTTGGATTCTGCTAATGCATTCAGGCCGACATTCATTAAATATTTTTTTTTATTTTTTCCAATTTTAGTACATATTAAAAACAAAGACCTATTCAAAAGCAACTAGTATTGTATGTGCATATATTAATTCTTAAGAGATAATACTTACGCGTAAAAATTAGAATTCATCATTAGAGATGATACCACACACATTTGTGGTACGAACAACAATTTTAACCTCATAACAAACACAGCCATCACACCAAACACAACCATCTGAGAAATACTATAAAACACGCCCGGATCTACTCGTAAATTCTTTAAAAACAATATCAACAAGTCTGTCTTAACACTTATATTTTCTTTACATTCAATTTTCGACTTTATCTCTTCGTCAAGTAGGTCCAAATCTGTCACGACCTTGTCTTTAATGCTTTTCGTATCCGAATTTTCGATTCCGCTGTCAGATTCGTCCGATATATCTCCATCCTTTTCTACTTTATTGCGTTTCTCTTCTATCTCTTTCTTGCACTCTTTAACAGTGTTTGATATCCAAAAGTGACATACGTTTACAATGCCCAGTGTTGCAAACGGTATTAAACACGATCGTAGTAGTTTTTGTATGGTAGAAAATGGTAGAAAGTCAAAAACTTCTGTACAAGTGTATATTAGTGTGTGAAATGTTTTAAAATTAGTCAATTTAGAGTACAACATATCCCATATATGAGAATCTTCTTGTACATCGAGAAAATTACTTATAATTTTCTTTAAATACAGCGAAGCGACAGTTGCTATCGCTATTCTTAATAAAATCAACCAGGCTTCAACGAATAAATCCATGCGATTTTGAACCTTAATGCGAAACGTACTAAAGAACAAACAATAGGCAGAAACTATTAAAAAGAATGATGTATATAGGGATGATTTTAGCATATCATTTCCCTGCAACAGTAGCACTGCCATATGTAGCCCACAGAAATGAGAATGCAAGAAAATGCATAAAGCTTTAATATCTATGATACGCAGCTGTTCCATCACGAAGAAAATAGCAGTTTGAGTTAAAAATATAAACTGTGAGAATTGCCAGAATAATAAGCATACACAATTTAGGATGAAAATCGAGATCTGTAACAAAACAAATGTGTTATTGTATAACTGAGGGGTCTGCTAGTTTGTAGGTACGATTCCCAACCAAGACAAACCCTTGTGTTATAAACATGATCATTTGCTGTCCCTGGGTATAATTTGTATATAATATCAGCAGTCTGGTGACCATGGTACAGGGTCTGCCTAGTTTGGGACCAGAGTGCCGTGTATGAAATGTATTGAGAATATTATTTTATGTCCATTGATATAAATATGTTCAGACATTTTAACACACAACGCCATCTAGTCCCAAACTAACCAGAGCTTGTACTATGGGTACTAGACAACTGATATTAATACTTATATACTTTTTTTTGTAAATACATACATATTATACATAGAAAACACCCAAACTCCGAAACAAATATTTGCAGATCATACAAATATTTAGCCCGACTCAGGAATCGAGCCCGAGATCTCTTGCACACATTCGCTACCATTGCGCCATTCATTACAAATGGTAAATAGGTAATGCTCGACCAGAACGACCTTAACTTTCGAGTGAGCTAGCAATTTTTTATACATCGTCACTCGGGAAGTTCCAGGTAAAATTAGACCGTCTTGGAACCCGCAACGAATATTCGGAAGAAAACTGGAGGGGCTGAAAATATAATAAGTTCTATTCTCTCCTTTAGCAAAAATGTCTGCTCATTTGTTCTCCATCCATCCTCCATCATCATCACCAACAGCAGCATTTAATACTCCCACTACCAGCAGTGTGTCCAGACATAGGTCTCTCCATTTTACGATTTATTGACGTATGAAGTTGATCCTAAAATATCAGATACAGGTAAAAGTTAGACCAAAATCTAAGAACCCACCTGAAGTTGAAAGGTCGTTCTTCTCTGGTTATCTCTAAGCTGTACTGTGACCAGCCAGGTTTGTAGCAAGAGAAAGGGAGCCGCCAAGTTCTCTCTCTCGTTAGGAGCCCACTGCACACGGGTACACTCGGCATGGTTGGCGAAGTACTGTGCGACTGCCAGCATACCACCCAGCAGACATTCACTGTTAAAGGATGGAAGACACTCGTGATTTCTGACAGCGTAATACTCTTCGGCGGGGAAAATGTGGTAAATTTCATGTCAGCAATCCCGGATCGCATCGGACTGGGGGCGAATTGAATTCGAAGATTGCACTAACTGTCAATATATTTGAGTGCACTAACTTCCCAATAATGAATGCCGCAGATGTTCATGACAACCGGGACCGACAGCTTAACGCGGGAAACACCTGCCAATCTTTTATGCTCCGGGCTATTAAGAATTTCTCGCAAGAAGAACCTAACAACCAGACGCGAAAATCGAACTCGAGACCTCTTGTCGATAGTCTTACATAGATGCAGTTTATTGATATGAGTATTGAGCGATAGTCGAATGGGCGAGCTTTAGTTATTTATTTATTTAATCAGCTGCTCACTGCACTTAGTTTACCCAACACGTACAGCGAGCCAGTACACTAATGCATCATGCTAAAAACAAGACAATTAGTGTCTATTGTAGCGGACCCTATGTTCATTTGGTAATGTTAAATCGTATCGAGTACCTTCATATAAATAATATTTGATTCGAATGGAGGGGTGCGACATTATTTGTGATCGGGCGTAAGATCGCAGTGGCCGGTGGAACGAACATTCCTTTCTTACGCGTCAACAGATTGCGAATTGCGCTCGAAGTTTTATATCGCTACCTCCTTTATTTTAGATTGATACTTTCTATAGTACTTCATATATTTTACAATAGTTTATTCTCGCCTCCTTTACTTTATTCTGTTGGTGTCTAAGTGTTTCGTATGTGACTGTAACTTCTGTGTTCAAATGTAACTCTTATTCGTTTGTTTGTTTGTGAAAAACCTACCTTAGAAACTTTTAGTGCGGACTTTTAATTGGCACTATCCGTGAGTTACTGTAATTTACAATAACTTTGACTTACACACCCAACCTATACCTATTAGATACTAATATTACCTATCACTAAGGAAAAATACGCAAAATTTTAAAAAGATGTACTCAAATTAAATTCAAAATTAATTGTTACAAAAAATGGAAAGAGTATTTTAATGAACAGTCGAAAATAAAAGGAATTTAGTACAAGACTATTCAGTCCGAGCCTCCTCATGTACCGTGGTTCGGTAACTTAGAAATAAGTAGATCGTGGGTTACAATAGCTCATAGATTACGTTCTGGACAAATTCCGTCAAAAAAATTTGAATATCTAATACGTAGAGCTAACTCACCAAATTGTGAGATGTGTAACACTGTGGACGACGTTCAACATTTGTTGATGGAATGTGTCAAGAATCAATCTAAAAGAAATTTAGTAATGGAGCAGTTGAACTTGAATTATTTAGATGTCGGTATAATTCAAAGTGTTTTGGCTATACCAACATCAAAAAAAGCTATAAAATTGTACAGTTTAGCATATAATATTTAAATGTTATTTGATTAAATTAGGGCCTTATGGGTCTGGCATACCCTAATAGGGTAAAAGACCCTTAAAAATAAAGAAAAAAAAATGTACTCAAATTGATATGCAATAAGTCAATATTCGGGTACTGAGCAATCAGAGAGTTGAGCAGACTAAGTGTCTGGCTCGTGAGAGCGTATTGTGCCGTACAGGTCCGCACCTGGTACCTGGTACAGGTCCGCACCTGGTACCTGGTAAAGGTACGGCGCAGTGAGGAGACGGAAAGATCGTAGCCGTGTATACTGGTCTTGTACCCACAACATGCAACGCAATGTAGTCTGAGCCCCTACTTTTAGATAACTAGTTAACAAAGCAATCGTCTATATCAAGCTTGGCTGGTGTAGGGTTTGGTTCAAGGTTTCTTTCTCTTTGTGATTATGTTGTCCTGCATAGATTGCACCCTTAGTTTTTTTATGATATATGGGTGCAAACGAAGCACCCGCAACACCAGAGGCGTCACCAAAAGTGCGTTGCCGGCTTTTGGAGGATGGGGAGGGAGATGGAGGAAGGGTTGGGGGTATGGGTCTGAGGTATCGTCACTCACTCGGTGAAACACAACGCAAGCGCTGATTCACAATGGTTTTCTGTGAGGTCGTGATATTACTCCGGTCGAGCCCGCCCATTCATGCCGAAGCGTGGTTATCCCACGGATTGCTAGCTACAGTCATCTCCTACGACTACCATGGGGTGAATAGAGATAGTGACTCTCTATATTCTTAATCTGTCATCACTCAGATATACATATACCATTGATTGATGTTTCAAGTACATGTGGCGCAGAGGTAGCGAATGCGACTGCTGTGCTAGATGTCCCGGGTTTGAATGCTGAGTCGGACCAAATGTTTGTATGAACTGTCAATATTTGTTTCGGAGTTTGGGGGTTTTCTATGTATAATATGTATGTATTTACAAAAAAAAGTATATAAGTATTAATATCAGTTGTCTAGTACCCATAGTACAAGCTCTGCTTAGTTTGGGACTAGATCGTGTTGTGTGTTAAAAAATGTCTGAACATGGTTGAATATCTGAAGTACCTTATTGTCGCAGCATACAGGAACAGAGCAGCTACTGTCAACCCGGCCAGCCACCATATAGCTTCCAGGTAGAAGAACACAGGCTGTCCTATGCCCACACAGCTTTCCACTGGCGCCAGGTCTGCACCACGGTCTACCATGTGGCACTGGCGTTGTGTTGTTGTATTTATATAGGGCTCTAAGTAGCGATACAGAGCTCCTATGACAACCTGGAATAAAAGTATTAATTTTAGAACACAGACAAACATACACACATAAGAAAATTAAATAAGCACTTAAAACATAGTTTGATCTCTGTGACAATTGTCATTAGTGTCATTTTAAAACTTATGAGGCATTTTTGACGTACATTTTTATATTTGTATTAGCTGATCTGGTAAACGGTGTTTTGCCATAAAAATAAAAAAATACTTAGGGTTGGGTCACCCTATAAATAGATCTTGGCCTATTTTCAGGCCTACCTGAAATGCACACAAAATTTCATAAAAATCAGTCCCACCGTTTCTGAGTAGTTTGGTAACAAACACCGCGACACAAAAAATTTATATATTACATTGTATTGCAGCTTATTTGAGACAAAACTGACATGTGAAGAATAAAATTATAGGTGATCCAAAGTTCAAAAGCTTTCTTTTTCCAAATGTTATTAACAGAATTATTTTTGATTCATAAGTAGTGTTGGTAAAATCCTTTTTTTTTTAAAGTGTCCAAATTTATGACTAATAAAAAAAATATTAGTCATAATTACTATATTTGGATACCTCTGTAGGTGTAGCATTCCTCTAACATTTTCTATATCTCCCTGTATATATATAAATATCTGCAGCTACTTTTTTAATGTCTTAATATAATTTACTTTACTTAATAATGATAAATAAATATAAATGTTTTCAGACATTTTAACACAACGCCATCTAGTCCCAAACTAAGCAGAGCTTGTACTATGGATACTAGACAACTGATATTAATACATATATGCTTTTTTTTTGTAAATCACACCCAAACATTGAAAAAAATTTTTGCAAATCATAAAAAAATTAGACTCAACCCAGAAATGGAACCTGAGACCTCTAGCATAGCAGTTGCGTACGCTACCACTGCGCCACCGAGACAGTCGAAATGAGATGATATCAAGGAGATAACCGGAAGCCAGTCTTTAATTTTCGCTTGCAACTTTTCTTTTGCCTATTGACCTTTTCCCTTTTAGTGGCCAGTGTCGTCCATCTTTCGTAACGGACTTTAAATAAATATATGTGGCTTGGAGCCTAAGATCTCAAGCTCAACAGTCGCCTACGCTAAAACTGTAGCACCGAGGCAGTCAATGAAAGCAATTAGCTACTTACCTCAGGATGTATATTAAATCGGTTCACAGCATTTATATCTTTGGGGAACTCCACCAGCCTATCATACATAAGTTTGGATATAGCAGCAATGAATGGTCTCTCTTCTACCATTGTCTTGAAGTAAGAATAGTAGAAGCCCATCTCCGTCCGGAAAGACATCTCTCTCTCCATCTCCGAAAGATATGTGAAGTTGCGGTCATTCTCGAACAGATGAGACACATAGCGATAATGGAGGTATCCTAAGGAGAATGCTGGAAAGAAATCATACTTGTAAGAGTCAGGCTGAGAAATGAGGGTCCCATTTTTCCATTGGTGCGGGAATTTTTCAAACTGTTTTCTACTACGTTTTGGGTTCAAACCCCATGTAGGAGAACACTTAGTATGATTCACAGACTGTTTTTCGGAGAGTGGGTGTTTTTTGTGTTTATTTCTTGTATGTTCATTAAATCCCCAGTGACACAGGACTTATTTCTAGTGCGGTAGTGTTTTCTTTAAAAATAAGTATATAGGTGGATGTTTACACACAGTCACAACATAAAAGAATCAGCATCTAAAATATCTAGTTTGCAACCTGTAGGATATAGGCTCTGGGTTGCTAAATCGATCAGTCAGTTAGCCGAGTCTACGATGATTTTTTCGATAATTTTAAGCTGAATACACGCCATGCGTAAAATGGAATGAACCCAATGTCACAATGCCATATAAAAAGATTATAAAGTTTCTATGAAATGAAAGTTTTATTAGATTTGTGCAATTGTTAAAAAGGTTAACACACCAAGGCTAACTGCTCGTCCGTCACGTGAGCGGAACTATATTTTTTGATGTTTTATAAACATGATTAGAACTGTCTTTAAAAACGCAAATGTTCACTTTCTTCTGAGTTCTTCATAGGATTTTTACCGTAAAAATATGGCGAAAAGTCTCACAAGTACTTTAACGAAGGTTTTCTTAATTTATTACTCGTTTAACTACTAGTTATTTAGTTAAAATAAATATATCATACCAATCGTTGCTATGAGACAACCTCTAACGAGCTTCTTCGATGAAAACCTCTTTATATCTTTGGTTTTAGGTTCCATTTTAATCTCGTCCATTTTCTGAATCAATAATATTTCACATGTTTTTTTGAAAATATTTGAATATTTTTCATCGGATTTCTTTTATTTACGGATTCGTCGCTATTTGACATTGACAATGATTGACATTGACATGCCAATATTGATCAGTGTTGCCGACTAATTCATGGCTTGAAAATAGAACATACTCGAAATAACTCCAAAAATATTTCCGTGGCTTTCGTTGCTTTTGAATATTGCTTATTATTAAATTATTTATAATTTTACTTTCACGTATTCTAACCTTCTTCTTAAATAAAAGTATTCAGTAACGCCTCATAATATCAGCTACCTGCCAGTAAAACTTCTATCAAAATCAGTTCAGCTGTTCCAGATATTATACGAAACGACAGACAGGAAAATAATCTTTTTTATGTAAGTACCTACCGTATTTCATTTTGAATGAAAAATATGATACAACTTTATACTTTTAAGTACCAACAAATTAATTAGGTTCTTCATACTTAAAGGGCGGCAAACCGCTTGTTATTTGTTTTGTTTGCATCCCTCCAAGGACGGAAGTTATCATTTACCATTAAATTACTCTCCTGCTTATAAGTCCCTTGTTTAATCAACAAGGAAATCTCGGTTTCAATTAAATTGAAATGAAACGAAGAATCTATATTAACTCTTTAATAAAGTCCTCATGCTTTGAAATTGATGTAAATACATTGAAAGGAGTGTCATCGCATATAGTTTCTTGGCCCGAAGGTCTGGAGACTACTCCCCTGAGGTAATATCGTTGTACGTTTGTTCCTGTAGAAAATGGAAAACTTAATCCTGCGCCACCATCACCCTCGCAGAGCTTGTCTGTACCTGATAAAAAGTTACACTCCGGATATTATTTATATCAGTGACACTGACAGTGGTCAAATGTATGTACAAATGAAGCATTGAATGAATGATCAAATGAAACATTGAATGAATGATCAAATAAAGCATTGAACGAATGACTTATTGAAAAAATAACTAGAGTTTTATGCAAACAAAACTTGTCAGAACAACTTTTTTTATGTCGAAGCAAGAATTTTGGTTTTAAACAAGATAGATAAATTTTTTAACACCTATATACAGATAAGAATTTGAGATGTAGTACACATGACCGTTTTTAATCCAAGAGCAGGTAGACCAGTATAGTGTACTGAAGAAAGGAATGTAATTTTTATATTATATTAAAGTAGTTTCTATGTTCCATCTTGCCGCCAAAAGAACTGAACCGATTTTAATAAATATTATGTCAGTAGATTACTGATATTTCCAACCACTCGGATACCACGTGTAACTTGTAAAACTGGTGTGAAACAGCTGTGTTTCAATGAGTGAGTGAGGATACAGAAGGCACATACCCCATCCCTCCTCCCCTTCCCCATCCTCCCCTCCCCTTCCTCATCCTTGTACCTCGTACTTGTGGTAATCGCTTACGAGTCTTTGAGCATGTGTTGCAAAAGAGAAAAGAGATTGGCCGAAACGCGTGATTGGTCGAAGCGCCAACACACGATGCGGTTGATCAGATCATATGATCATTATTTAATGCTCATTTATACAAAGCATATGGTATTGCGTAAGTTTTTACTGTTCGGCTTAAGTAACATGGTCATTATTTCTGTAGACCTAAACGCCAAAAATATTTTCTGGCAGTGCCTTACGTCAAACAATAAAGGCAGATCTCCGGAGTCTGCGATCTGCGCAAGACGGCTGGTAGGAGCTGGATGCGAGAAGCCATAGATCGAACTAAGTGGCGTGAAATTGGAGAGGCCTATGTCCAGCAGTGGACTGCGATAGGCTGATGATGATGATGATGATGAGTCGAGATCGTATCGTAGACCTACGACTTAATAAACTCCATAAAACTAAGCCACTTTTCGACTAACGTAACTCACAGACCCAACATTTTATACGTGGTACTTCTAAGGAACATACATCTTCGTTTATGTTCAATACATGTGTTACATGAATTTACTTCTGATTTTAAGCCTGCAGACGTTGAATATGGTTCAAAAAGTTGTCTTTTAAACAAAAGAAAGTACTCAACCGAAACTTCACAATCAGAGTCTCATTATCTGTTTTTTGGCTTAACCCACAAGGGCCAAAGCAGACCTTAAATATAAAAGTTATGTATCTTTAATAAGTAAAATTTATTGCTTTGCCATGCGTGCCACAACTAGTAGCGGTGTGGTTGATACGTCCTTGTACTATATACAACTTTGGAGAATTCGATTCGATTTTTTTTATCCTTTTAAGAATTCACAATTTGCTACTGATCTAGGGTATCTAGACATAATTAACTGCTATTAACTGGTAATCATTACAGGAACACAACGTCAAAAGTGACAACTAGATGACTTGGTCGTTAAACTAAAAACAAATCGAATCGAAATCTCCAAAGTTGTCTATAATACAAGGACGTTGCAACCACACCGCTACTGGATGTGGCACGCATGGCAAAGCACTGAATTTTATTTATTAATGATAAATAACGTTTATATTTATATTTTTAGAAAATAACTATACATACATATTCAATTTTTATTGTGACAATGTTTGTTATGAAAATTTAGATAATTATCAGGTATTTTTACCTAGTTTCTAACAAAACTTCTTACCGTTTTGAAAGCCTGAACAAAATTTGTCGTCGTCAAGATCATTAATTCTTGAACGACATTTAGCCCCACCGACGTATGGCAGCTGGATGTTCTTTAACATAGGAGAAAAGTTGCCGTTGATAGATGATTGACCCCAGCCAGAAACCTAGATCAAACAAATACATAAGAAGTTTATTTTTAAATCGTTTATAGTCGACTAATGGACATAGATTTTGGCCTACTTTCTGGCTACGCTGGAAAGACAGATATGAATAGATTTTATTTCAATTATTCAGTCTTTGCAGTGCTGTAGTTCTGCAGAGTTTGCTCCAATAGTATGTTCATACAACACCCTCGGGATGATTAGAGGTGCTGACCCTTTGTATTCTAAGTCCGTCACCACACGGGTAAAACGAAATAAACAACACTACACCAGTTTGGTTAGCGCGGTATAGCCAAGCTGTTCATACATCCCGTTTTGAACGGGACTATCCCTTTTTTCGGTCACCTTTCCTGTTGTTCCCAAACAAAGTGCATGGCCGGGATGTGAAATAGTCCCGTTTCTTAATACGGCTGGTGAAACTAATAATTATTTTCATTGTTAAGACCCTAATTGTGGATTAAAAATATGTTCCGTTTTAAGTTAAAAAACAAATAGTCTGTTGACCGTACGGCTAATATCTTTCTATTAGGAAGGACCTTAGAAAGTTTTTAATTAGTGGCCTGTGTATTAGAGGCTGTTGATGAAAACAGTTCAGGGAAGA
The DNA here is from genome assembly GCA_003709505.1 of Hyphantria cunea. Taxonomy (NCBI): domain Eukaryota; kingdom Metazoa; phylum Arthropoda; class Insecta; order Lepidoptera; family Erebidae; genus Hyphantria; species Hyphantria cunea. The sequence goes on from PKRV01000926.1 coordinate 174,643, forward strand.
ATATACCTGTCCTAGGATGTCTTCTTGCAATTGTCTATTTTCAAGGTCGTAGTCGAAGCTTAGACACACAGGGCTCACGGTGGCGGAAAACACGAACGGAGAGACTAGAATTAACACTGCAATATCGTTTTGAGAGCCTTGGAAACGCCTCGGTACTTTAATTTCTTTTACCTGAAATAAAAAGTACACATTTATTGCTTTTATAATTTTTAAGCTTTAGTCGTTTATCGTGGTAAAGAGTAGCTGATGTTTTTTTCTTAATATCTATGAAGTATATCTTTGAAAATGTTTTTGAAATAGGTGCACTTGGACGCTGGTTTAGCCATGAAGTGTATCAGACAAACAGATATGTTTACTTTTGAATTTAGATAAGATAAGATAAGATTATGTATTTGCTAGGAATATGGTACATTATAGAGATCTTAGAGCTATTTTACGTTCTTTATATTTCGCTTACTGAATTCAACATGCCAATATACAATTATAATTTTATTAATTGGATTAAGAACAATCAAGAATAACTAGGTTTTTATAGTGTCTAATTAATTTTACAAAATAAAGTCACTAAAATAATAATAAAAGTGCCAATCGTTTAGAATTTAGTCATCTCATATATTTGATGCAATAGTCTGTTCGATGTGATCATGGTATGTCATCGCATTATTTTAAGGATTTTATAAGACATAACAATTTTTTATTTATAATTTTGGTATGTATTATTTAATATATCTGAATGACCCTGAGGCTCTTGAAGGGTTAATGGCTGTCGATCTTTGAATTGAAGTTTAGCCATGCGTGTCATAGTGTGTGTGTGTGTAAGCCAGCTACTACCCATTTTGGGAAATATTTTTCTGTGGTTGATATCTGAAGGAACGAGTGCTTTTTGTTTTTTGTTTTGTGGCGTGAAATTAGAGAGGCCTATGTCCAGCAGTGGACTGCGATAGGCTGTTTTCTAGATACCACTATTCTGCTTTCTGCCATGCATGTGAGAATTTAATGATACACATATATTCTGCGTCTAAACGGTTTTCAGCAGATGAGGCACATTCACAGAACACCAACTTAAAATGGCATCTGGTCCTGTCGTATTTGGTTGGTGACTACATCTTAATAGGCCACTATAATTTGAGTCACCAAGTTGCATTGTCTGCATTCGCAATGAGGGAGGTGAACACCAATTTTGATTTCTGTTCATGTTTTTCATCAGGTAGAGTTATTTTGCCAGAGTTATAATATTATATTCCCCAACCTGCACTCGGCTGACGTAGGGATGTATGACCTTAACATCTAAACCTCGGATCTCCTCGGGTCTCCTTTCAGGAGCCTAGCAGTGGGATATTATAGGTTGTTGTTGAAAAAAATATATCTATTTTTTCTAATGTACTTACGTCAGATTTTTGAGCATTTTCGTCTCTCACGTCACTCCACGCTCGATACAATTTTCCAGCAGCTACAGCGTAATCAGAAGCAGGCCTCAAGTTTATGTTCCAGAAGCAGTGTGCAGCTAGTAGTAAAATATCAGTTATTACAAATGAATATGTTTGATAAAATCAGAAAATCTATTCCGACACTTGGACTAAAGGAGCAATCTACGGGGGATTACATTACTACAAAGAGATGTTATACTTGACACAAACAATACGCCAATCTATTTATAAGCGTATTCGAATGTTGAACTAGTTGTCAGTACATTTCAGGGCACCGACTTCCCAAGGGAGGTGCGGTCGTCATGAATACCTAACACAACGGCCTAACGTGCTATTCGAGACACGTGGTGGGAAAAAACACCGTCTTCCACACTCCGCGCTGCTGTTAAGAATTTCTTGTAAGAAAATAATAGAAGTCTGACCTGGTTATCGAACCTATCAAGAGGTCTCCTATTGATCTGAAGTAGCTCACGCTAACCGCTAGCCTAACAGACAGTCCTTCAAAGGAGAAGTAAGAGGAGTTCATGTCTAGCATTGGACTATTATGAGTGTCATGATTATCAGAGAATAATATTTTTATCTTATAAGCTTACCTGATATAACGGCATTCTTGGAGACGATGGATCCACCGCAGATCTGAATATAAGGTTTCTGTAATTTTCTATGAATGCCTACATTCCATGGGGGATCTTTGCGCTCTATTGATAGCTCATTAATTTCTATTACTCTCGGTGTGATTCGACCACATTCTGGAAATAAATTTAGGCTTAAAACATTTGTAATCTATAACAATATTAGGGTTGCAAAGTCTATACCAGTCGAGCCGTGGAAAAACTAATGTTTAAACAAAACCTGTTGTACTAATAGCCAACCGCAATTAATGTTGATAATAAACAAGGCTAAAAAGATAATGACAGTCAAGATTTTAATTATACCTGCTTTACATCGTGGCTTGTAGTCCCAATAGCCTGATATACACCTCATGCGTGGCAGTTCTCCGTCGTAGTAATAATCTGGACTCTTACAGCTGACGGAAACTGCAGTTCCTGAGGTTACATACTCGCTACATTGGGTAGGCTTAAATCCCGTAGCATCTGTTACTTGGCAAATGTAGTTGGGATCAATACTGGAGTCCAGAGCTAATTTACAGAGGCCTAAAAATAAAAAATCATGATTAAAAAAATGCCAGTCATAAGGACGACCGATAGATGTGAAGGCTTATACTTTAAAATGTTATTTGTAACTTTAATGTGTAAAGTTGGAAAAAAAAATAAAAATAAAAATTCAACATCAAACATTAGCATGTCGGTGTCGCAAACCAATAAAATTTTACCCTAACAACACACGCTCAACGCGGCCAAAGAAATTGTGTGACGTCAACAGGTCGGTGACGCGGTGACGCGAACTCATAAGACTTTCTCCTACCAAAAAGTTCAACGCGGCTTAAGAAGTTTTTATTTCAAAAACTCTTTGTTTACACTCAGTAAGGCTTATCGCTGTAAAGAGTAGCCTATATCCTTCCTCAAGAATCAAAGTATCTTTATACCGAATTTCATTGAAATTAGTATAGTGCTCTTGTCGCGAAAGCATAATAGAAAGACAGACAGACAGGCGTACTTACTATACTTATGTATATATATGTTCCCCTGCCGATTTCGGCTATGGTGACTGATAAAGTTTGAGCATCCCTTCGGGCGTGCGCTCTGGTGTGACTTATGTACCCTATCTTTGCACTGAAGGAACGTGTACAGTGAGAGCAAGTGAGCACCCCATTAATGTAATTGTAGTTTACTTTGACGGGCGGTTTGCTTTTGAGATGGTCTCGCTTCGCATCGAGACTAAATCTCCTTTGTTCCTCAAAGTTGCATATAATGTGGTGAACTACCCGCCTCCAACCAGGTCTATCCCTAGCGAGATCTTCCCACCGAGAGGTGTCCACATTACACCTCTTCATGTGTCTCTTATGTATACTATATATATTACAAGGCTGTTGGACATAAGCTAATAGCTGTTTAAACATCAAATATGTTTTGTGGGATAGACATGCTTCGTCACGTATTGTATTGTATTTAATTCAGAAAATCATTAATAAACATTTGTCGGCGCATCCTCCTCTCGATACGTCTGATGTCACTATATAATATGTCAATGACAAACGTCAATGTCAAACGTCACTGTCAGACGTCATATGTCAAAGTCCATAGCGAACACCGAGCACTGGTGAGGCGGCCATCTTGTAATAAGGGAGACTTACTGTTGCACTGTCGGGGAGCGCGCACGCAACCATGTACTCGGTGGACGCTAAGTTCTAAATCCGTGCTAATCTTAACAATCCTTAATTAATTTGTGAAAGTAATAATTGTGATATCAAAAATTATAAGCGAAGTGATTGTAGCAACAGTTATTTTACTAAAATACAGTCTTCCTACCCGATAATCCACGCCTACCCGAACATGTCTCATAATTCGGATGATAGTCGAAAGACTTCACATTAATAAATCATTTAATAAAACCGGTGATTATATGTATAGGTTTATGACGTCACACCTTGTTTATCATGATTTTCTTATCAGTTGAGTCTTGTATTTATATCAAAGTCTGAAATATGACGCTTAAGATCCAGAAAAGCTTTTTTTTAAGTTGTGCTCAAAATAAACAATTTAGGTAGGTACTTACGAATGCATTTATCAACAATATTTTGTTTCCAGTTTCCACTATCGCAGTGTATCGTTGTTGTGCTAGTTTTGGTAACACTACCATCCGAAGTTATGATCCCATAACCTTCCAGACAACTCACAGTCAAAGTCACAGAACCAGATATGGTTTGGCCAGGACCTCCGGTTGGAATATTGGTTTTATAAGTTCCATGATCTGGATATGGTGGCAGAACGCAGGAGTTATCTCTGAAAGCATTGATGTCTGTTTAAAACGATCACTGACTTCTGAGGTCGTTTGAGGGAAGGTTCATTAATGTCCTAGAAACCCTGATGGGGTTTCTTGATCGCAGGATGGTCTACAGCCATAAACATTATCTTTAACGCATTTTATCTTTTTATTTTTTGTACTTCCCATATTTTTTCACCTCTATAAAATTATTACAATGTCAGGTCATTGCATGCAAAACATTTGCACTGTATCATTTCACTGGGAAATTATTTTTTTCTTCTAAATCAGAAAACTGAGGTTTGTCTTTGAGTGTTTGTCAAACTTTCGAATTCCTATGTGAGACAACCATCTTTCGCAAACTAGTCTCGTCTCCCAATCAGATTTAATGTAATCCTAAGAAAGCTTATTGCATATTCAAAATATTTTGGTTATGTAAAAAAGTAGGTTGGCTACAGGCGGGCAAATAAGAATTGCACCAAATAAAATTGTGACACGTGTGGAGACAATGACGCTGATGGTGGCTTCTAAGGATAAACTCTGAACTTTGGATAACATTTTGGTTAACAAAATTAAAAATATTTGTATTTTAATTATCTGGCCAGATACAATTCAGAAACAGAGATTTAGATGCATGTAAATTTTCAGAACATAGGTTAGTGTGGTTTTGCAGTTTATGATTGCTTCTGAGTAGTGAGTTCGATTAAAATGTTACTTGAATAAAACAGAGGTACCTCTGTGAATTTATAGAATAGAATCGTGTTGAAATACTTGTAGGAGGTAGACAGATAATAATTTAAGCTTATTGAGATGTTTTTTTAAAACTGTTAGCAGAAAACAATGTACTACATGTGAAGCTTCATACATTCTCCCTCGCACATTGACTGACTATCTATCTCATACGACGTGTATCACATCGTGGAGGTGGTCGCATAAGGCTTATAAAAACAGGCGCGCAGCCTCGTTACGGTCAGTCGACAGCTAGACGACTCAGAGTGCGCTAGCTCCGCAGTCCACTTTGGTATCCAGTAGGCATAGCTGACCTGATCGATAGTCCCACAGTCATCAGGTTCTGCTAAATATTCAGGTATTCTAGAGCGATAGCCCCGCAGTCCTCTTAAGACACTCATGTAGCGTAGGAAGGTAGTGTTGAGCGATAGCCTGCAGTCCTCATTACTCCCAACATAAGGTTATATGTATAAGTAAAAGTTTGTGAATGTATACGGTATAAAATATACAGAAACCGGAATAAACGATCAAAAGTACCAAAGACGTCTATAATTTCTGCACTGGTAACCCTATTGCCCTACAAATTTAATAACTTTAATTTTGAAGTATTTTAACAACGTTTGATTGTGTTCTTATGTCGTGACAGCAGCAGTAACACAATTCTGAGAAAATCAAGCTACTTTTATTATAAGTTTTTATTTTAGTTTCACCTGTCCCGATGTTTGTCTGTAATCAAATCTTGCAAGTTAAATTTGAATAACTTACCGATTTCCAAATGAGCTGAATTTGGAAATATGCCTTGACTTCTGATGGCAGTGCAATTATTTATAATCATTATTATTATTAATCCAAAATGGGTGCCGTAACAAAATGGCGGCGTACATATTTCTAAACGAGTCAACCAATATAGGTATCAAATGAAAGGGTTTATAGGTTTTTCTATTAATAGATTAATAGTTAATAAAAGCTTGTTTTTAAAACAAACGCTTTTTAAATTAATCACTTATTAAAAAGGAACCTTTACTTATTGAAATATGTGGTCTAAAAAATCTCTGTTCTAACGAAGTTACAGGATGTATTCTTCAAATTTTGCATAGCTCCTTGAACTTCTTCCAGCGATGCACGATGCAAATGCAAAGATGCATAACTATATTTGCCAGCTTATATTAACAAGTGCTGCTATCTTCATGTCGAGGTTGGAAACTTTCCCGGCCGCTTAATACACAGTGAATAAGAACTTACTTCTGTAAAGTGTTTAATCCAGAGGTAGATGAAGGTTTCGTGACTTGAGGTATCACTAAAGGATTTGGTGCAGGTGTTGCTGGTGTTGTTGGTTGTATAAATCCTGGTATACAAAGCTCATCAGTCTCATCAGATCCATCCGCGCAGTCTTTAACCTGTGAACAAGATAAGTGAAAGCTTTTCCATTAAATTTCTTTGACATTTCAACAACTAGACATAACTAAACAACTCCATCATCATAGTCAGTCTCACTATCTCACTGCGATCGCTAACCTAAGTGACAAGTATGGCGATTATGCAAACTCATCCTTTTTGTCCATGCGAAAATACCCTCGGATATCATGCACTGGTAGTTATATCAGATTCGAATCGACTAAAAACCATACTTCACTATGGGTTCCAATAACCGGGGAGACCAGGGTACCCTAGAAAGGAAATCCCGGAACCCCAATGACTTCAGGCCATCTATATCTTGCAGATGACCCTCCATTATGAAACTGTTTTTCTTTAACTGTTTTTAGACTTTTGCGACTTTGATAATTTCAGTTTTTGTTGTATAGCGGGACTTATTCGTGACAAAATTATTTACATGTTAGGATACTTTCTAGATCACGATGTTTCGAATGGTTTTAACCACTCGTGGTCACGTGTATTAGCTATATCGAGCATTACAAAAAAAAACTTTGCTAATCTTAACTCTTCAAAAAAAGTTCCAGCCTCCAAACCAGCGTCTTTGTAACTCTAATTTGCATTGCTCATGTATGTAAAAAAAACTATGTAGTATTTTCAAATCGTGACGATTTTAAAACCAAGAAAACAGCGCATTCAAAATGCTATCAATAGGTAAGTTATGAATTACTTGAGTTGAAGAATCTTAGGTAGGTGATGACGGTTATACCGTAGTCGGGAAATAAAAATGACTTACTCCATTACAATCACTGCCTTGGTCCACACAAGATCCATCATCACACTGGAATGAGTATTGAGGACATCTTTTAGTAGCACTCGCAGCAAGCGCTCTGAAATATTCAACTGTTACAGAACACTTTCAACAATATAAATTATGATAAATTCAACGGTTCAACAATAACTGAGTTCTTGGGTTTCAAATGGACAAAATTATAACTGCCCCTCTATCAAATATTTACTCTACAAATGTTAACATTCATAGAAAACTAATGATGGATGGAGGAACGGTCTCTCAGTCGGTAGCGATTATAGAAACAGATACGACGCAAAACACTTTTGAATCTTGTCTAAGGGGCTGGTCACAGTATCTAATTTTTTCTTTTTTTATATGGATCGAATCGATCTGGCAAACGAGCCGACACATCGCCTGATGCTAAGCGATTACCGCCGCCCATGGACACGCTCGCAACAACAGAGGCGAAATATGTACGTTGCCTGCCTTTGGGGGATGGTGTAGGGGTGGGTGGGACTATGGGCCTCCGGTAACCTCACTCATTCGGCGAAACACAGCGCAAGTGTTATTTCACATCATTTTTCTGTGAGACCCTGGTATCACTTCGGTCGAGCCGGCCCATTTGTGCCAAAGCGTGGCTCTCCCTCACTCTCTAATGTAAGTTTTTGTTAGAGTTTAGTTCGGCTCAATGAAAATGCTGAACGCGTTAGCTGATGAGTGCGAGTTGATGTGAAATAAACTTAGATTAGATCCACCATAATGACATTACTGTCTAATATGCTATTTCTTTATAAAAACCATTACATACTCTTTAATAAAATCCTGGTGCTTTCTAATCATGGTGAATGTAGTGTAAACATTGTCGTTGCATAACTTCTGGTCGTCCCTGGGGGCTGCAGAAACTATTCCTCGTAGATAATATCTGTCCACGCCTTGCCCTCTATCTGGGAAGGCCAAACCTCCTCCACTGTCGCCTTTGCATAAAGCCTTACCTGCGCATGGTACCATATTAATAGCAATCGAAGATGTAGTAATAATAATATTCATTTTTATTGAGCCTATTTAAGTGACTCCACTCTGCTTTATGTAAAGCATGAGCAGAATTCAAGAGTAGTGGTCACCATACCATTGCGTACGCGTACGACCCACACTTGGCATACTTCTGCATCATTGGGTCTCCGGTCGAGCCGACAGGGGCGGTACTACTTGACTGGTGTAACCGGTATCATTATTGTATAGTCCTATGTATGAACTTCTGTAGGCTGTGAAGTTATCCTATTTTTTTAAGTACGAAATTCTGTAAAAATGTACACTGAAAGGGAGAGGTTCAAACATGTAGGTTACCAAAAACGGGACAATAGTCGTCTGAGTGGATCCGAATATTACGATATTTACGAATGACTAGAAATGATGACAATATACTTTTAATCCGTAATTTGAAAAGGCGTACCCACCACTAGTGAATCCTGCACAGAATTTATCTCCAGTGATATATTCTCTAAAAGACTGAGGAAGGGTGTTGATGCAGGTGTCCACGTTGATGAAAGGCATCTCAACTACCTGGAGTATGTTCGCAGCTGTACCTTGGGTTGTTGTCAGCCCCCAACCAGCCACCTTAATTGGAACAAAAGTCATACCAATATAATACAGGCAAAATGAAATAGAGGGTAACTTATGAATATTCAGAAAATGTAGCATATTAGGCAAAATAAACTTTATTGCCTGACTTAAAACTTGAATCCGTCTCATATTTTTTTTCTAAATTTCTGCTACAACTCCAGCTTAACCAAAAGTACACTTGCGATTTTCTCATAATTTTGACAATAGCAAAACACATAAAAAATAATTAACCAATTTGATGCAGGCGATCGGAAGTTATGCGTGTACATACATTGCAGTGAATCATTTAAAAATAAATTTCTATAGAACTTCCTGGTACTGTTTACGAGTCATGACCCACCTTTCCTGAGTTTTCTGGTCGCAACTGAATCCTTTCGAAGTTCACGTCATAGTTAACACACACGGGACGCACATACGTTTTGTACACGAAAGGAGTTTTCAGGATTAACGCAGCAATGTCTTCTTGGAAGTTGGCTCCTGCACCTTGGAACCGAGTTGGAATTCTAATTTCTAGAAGCTGTAAACAGATTACAGTAAAAAATAGCGGTGGGACGAAAAAGAAGTTGTTCAACTCCAGGACTGAAAGTAATAATATCTTGACGTGTTTGTTAGTCTAATGGTTAGCTATCATGAATGCTTAGCGTGTAATTTATTTATAATTAAGTGACCTATTCGTCATCATCATCTATGTCTTATATTGCCGGTAGTGTGTTATAACAGCCAGAATAAAGGTTAATATAAAAAATATAATAGTGAGTCAACCTTTAAAGAGAAATATATGCTGTTGCCGACTTTTTTTAGAATTTTTAAATGGGATAATTCTTTCATACATTGTTTTTGTTTAACTCAAACCATTTACGCAGCGTACGCAATGGAATCTCTCACTAGATATAAGTTTCCCCTGGTCTTTGCAACATTTTCATTGCTATCCGCTACTTACAAATAAACAAAAAATGAACAAATTATTAAATCTTTTTATATTAGTATGTATGTAGCTTCTTCTGCCTAGTCTGGACTCTGACTGTCTCTGAGATGTGTGAAGTTAGCCGTTTGTGTTATTAGTTGGTGTGAAGTTCTTACGTCAGATTTCTGCGCGCCAATATCATTCTCACTATCCCAATCTCGGTAGAGTTTGCCGATAGCGACAGCGAAGTCAGATGCAGGTAGTTTTTTCCTTAGGTCACTCCAGAAACAGTGAGCAGCTAAGAGATGGAACAAAAAAGAAGACGAAAAATGAGTTTATTAACTTCACTGTCATTCTACGCATTGAATTCGAGGATCAATTCTAAAAGTTAATTATTTCTAAATATTTTTATATGTATATTTGCATCTGATGATTTGTCGTTAAGTGTATGTGACTGCCGATTAAGAGGTCTTGGTTCCCGAGTCGGGCCAAAAGTGTTGATGGGTTCTTCTCCTGGGTGTCCTCACTTATATTGGCAACTAGTTCAGCTTTCGAATTCAGTTCGTCCCTAGGGTGTGACGTCTAATGTTAGTGGCACCATGAAAAAACTTATATACTAGTAAATTCAGTGCAAATAGTAGCCGACCCCAAATAATTTTCGGGATAATAAACATGAGCATCTTTAGCTATAGTGCAGGGTATGCGGTGAATACGAGCACAGCAGTGTAAGGGGGCGCCGGCCGCTGAGCGAGCTGTTATCGCAGCGATAAAACCCGTTATGGAGGATTGGCTCAAGAGGCATCACAGGAGCCTTTCATACCGGCTGACAAAGATGATCTCTGAGAAAGGATGCTTCAGAGAGCACCTGTATCTGATCCGCAGATCCAACGCCTAAGTGCCACCACTGTGAGTTCTATACAGTGCGTACGCCCTTCTACTACCCGAGACGGTGTGCGGTTTTTAGTCGGTTCGAGTCCGATATAATCAGGGGTCGGTGATATCTGAGACGATTTACTCACAAAAAAAGGAAAAAAAGGGTGCCGGTCGTGGCACTTTTAATGAATCTGTATGCTTACTGAAGGGCGCTACCTTTAACAAAGGGAGCTATAGTAGTGATTGCATACGGACGCTTCACGGACTAGAGAAATAATAAAGGCTATGAAGAGAGTTTGTACAATCTTACCAGACAAAACCACGTTATTGGTGATGAGACTCCCGCCACAGATCTGTAGGTATGGCGAGGTGGTCGTCCGGTAGATACCAACGTGCCACGGCAGTTCACCTCGCTTGGCTGGATTGCCATCAATTACCAGTTCGCTGCCTTCAGGAGTTACTCGACCACATTCTACAAAATGAAGGAGAATTAAAGAAACGTGCAATATTATTCAATGACTAATATTTTAAAATCAAAGTATGCGCATTTGTGTGTTCCTAAAAGCAAAAGCAAAGCCTAATAACTGGGGTAACCAACTATAAATTCCGCAGTTGACGCTTTTTATATTGTAAATTTAACATAGGCGCTCATAGCCCAGTTGCACTCGGTGATTAGAAACAATCAGCGAGGGCAAGCAACGACGGCGCGGTTAGTACCTGGATGGGTTACCGCTGGTGGCATGTTACTATGAGCGTCTCCGTGATTCGGAGGTCACGTTAAGCAGTCGGTCCCGGTTGTTATCATACGATAACAGTCGTGAAGCTTAGTTGGAGGCCTTCGGGCGGCTTAAAAACATCCAACGGCAAGATTTACGTAGCCACAACGTATTCTTGCCAGTCCCCTGTAGCGGACCCTATCCAGGATAGAGGAAATTGCTAGACCAGTAGACTTAGAGCAGTTAGCAAAACATCAAGACTCGGACACGGAGTTTAGCAGACTATTGATAAGTAACACGTCATTGTGTCTAAAAAAGATCAAAGTCCCTGGAGCCCCAGATACTGAGGTATTCTCTGACATGAGTACTGATATACCCCGACCATACGTCCTATTAGAGCTTCGTCATCAAGTCTTCGAGAGCCTGCATTCCCTTAGTCACCCAGGTACCAAAGCAACTACAAAACTTGTTTCTGAACGATGTATTTGGCCGGGTATCCGAATGGATTGCCGGACTTGGCCACAGGCGTGTCTAGCATGCCAAAAGTCCAAAGTCTCTCGGCACACGTCGTCACCTTTGGGCACTTATAAATTACCACGATCGAGGTTCGCACATATCCATATAGATTTGGTAGGCCCCTTGCCTATGTCTCAGGGCTATAGGTATTATCTCACAGCTATGGATAGATTCACACGTTGGTCAGAGGCTATACCAATACGGGACATCACTGCTGAGACTGTGGCCAATGCCTTATTATATGGATCGATAGCCCGTTTTGGATGTCCTATGGATATCGTCACCGATCGTGGGGCCCAGTTTGAGTCAGCCTTGTTTAAACGCTTGTCTGAATTGATCGGCTTTAAACATAAGCGTACAACAGCATACCACCCAGCTTGCAACGGTATGGTGGAAAGATTCCACAGGCAGTTAAAAGCCGCAATTACTTATCACGGATCTGACAATTGGGTTGAATCCCTTCCACTGGTTCTTCTTGGTATACGTAGTGCTTATAAGGAAGACATTAAAGCTTCACCAGCCGAAATGATCTACGGCGAAACACTCCGTTTACCTGGAGAGTTTTTACAGCCGGAAGGAGGTGAATTCAACAACGTGACTGACTACCTGTCACGGATTCGTATTCTTGCTAGAAAGCTACAGCCATCACCAGCATCACGACACGGGAAACCGCCTATTTTTATGTCAAAACACCTCAAAACAACATCCCACATCCTTCTCAGGGAAGAAATAAACCGAGGTTCTCTAAAACCTGCGTATACAGGTCCCTTCGAAGTCCTACAAAGGAACGATAAAGTAATGACGATCCTTGTGAATGGTAAGAGTCATAGTATCAGTAGACCGCGTGAAGCCAGCCTACATATTGCATGACTCCAACACCAAAAATACACATTTAAATTCGGACACATACAAACATACACCATACAAACCGTTACTACATAATACACCTCAGACTCCCAGTCAAGTTGACCCCGAGGAACTTGATGTTAGAAGGACGCGATCAGGACGCAGAGTGCATTTTCCAAACTCTACGGTCTCTAGAAGGGGGTGATGTAGCGGACCCTATGTTCATTTCGTAATGTTGAATCGTATCGAGTACCTTCATATAAATAATAATTTATTCGAATTGAGGGGTGCGACATTATTTGTGATAGGGCGCAACGTCACAGTGGCCGGTGGAACGAACATTCCTTTCTTTCGCGTCACACCGTTATGAGACTGCGAATTGTGCTCGAAGTTTTATATCGCTACCTCCTTTATTTTAGATTGTTACGTTCTATAGTATTTTTTAAATATTACAATAGTTTATTCTCGCCTTCTTTACTTTATTTAATTCTGTTCGTGTCTAAGTGTTTCTTATGTGACTGTAACTTCTGTGTTCAAATATAACTCTCATTCGTTTGTTTGTTTGTTTGTGAAACACCTACCTTAGAGACTTTTAGTGCGGACTTTGAATTGGCACTATCCGTGAGTTACTGTAAGTTACAATAACTTTGACTTACACACACGACCTATATCCCCAACCCGCACTTAGCCATCGTGGGGACGTATGGCCTTAACCCTCTCCTGAGAGGAGACTCGAGCCCACCAGTGGGACATTATGGGTTGTTGATTGATTGAACATAAATAGCCATTTGCTAAATGTGATCTTAAGTATTAGTATCTTGTTTTTGTGGTTAATGTTATGCATGTATATAATTGCCTTATGCCTAATTTAAAGCAGATTTACAACTATAAGCTGTCTTGTTACTGAAAAGTCTGTACTTTTTCTACTTCATTATTATTTAAAACTCAGTAAATTGACTTATTGTGTACAAAACCAGTTAGTACAAGTAAAGATCTTGTAATTAACAACCTGAAAAAAATGCATTGCGACCAAACCTGCACTACACTGTGCAATGTAGTCCCAAAATCCAAAATTGCATTTCATATATGGTAAGCTTTCAGTGGTGTAGTATATGGGGGTGTTGCATATGGGGTTCACCAGAGTACCAGGAGCGACGTACTTCTTACATATTTTGAACCCCACACCTGGTACGTGACACATGTAACGAACACTCGGATCTGGGTTGAGTTTGCAAAAACCTGAAAAGGAATATTTTACTGAAGCTATCAAGTCATTTAGGTTAGCATGTATTTTTCTTAGGGAGGAGAAACAACTACACATTTTACCTGATGGTAAGTGACAATCACTGTCTATTTTAAGCCCCCTCCAACAAGTTTCTTAGGTATCTATAGATAGTACATGGGTCATTTCTCATAAAACAATAATTATGTGTTGTTGAGATCATCAAATAGAGAAACTTACGAACACATCTTGGCATGGTCTCATACTGTTTTTCTCCATTGACACAGTAGAGTTGTTGGTTATGACTCCCGTCTCCCCCATAAGGATCTACTATTCCAAATCCTTTCCGACAGCTTACTGTTAGTACGAAGGAGTCGAGAACCTGGCCAGGGCGAGCATTGGGTAACTTCGAGACCTCATAAGTTCCATGCTTAGGATAGGGTGGAAGTTCACAGCCACCAGATTTTGTTGATCTGGAATGATAAATTTTATGTGTATAGGACGGAACAGTTTATTTCAAGATCGATTCCTATTCAGTAAATTAAACTTTTAGACTGCTCCGGTGGCGTAAAGGTAGAGGACGTGACTGCTGTGCAAGTCACTATGCTAATATCGCGCTCCCGAGGTAGCTAAATAATAAATTATTTTATTTTTGTAAGTAAATTATTTATACGCAGATATTTTTACATGTATGACTTTACAACTAGAAGGCACCGGCATTTTATATAAACTGAAACGAAATGAAATAGAATGAAATGAAATGATTTATTTCATGTAAATGGAGTTAAACTGACTCTGGGCAGAAACGACCAAATAAACCACAGTACAATGTTAAAATACAACTACTATGAGAGTCTAGGGTGAAGGAATAACCTTCTGAAGAGTCTGACTCAAAACTTTGGTACAGTTTTGAGTCAGACTATCCATATCAATTAGTCATGATAAACAACCCGAGGATGACCTGCAGATATCCAAATATCTATGTATTCATTTATGAGTTTCAGTCACGGTAGTGTATGCGTCTGTTCAGCCGCATAACTCAATCACTCATTTATTCATTCGCTCGTTGCAGTAGTGAGAGAGATGGAAGTATTATATCATCTCTAGTACGCTTTTGGTCGTGAAACAGTCCAGTTAACGAGCGCGGAGGTGAGTGGATGCGTGCGTCTAAGAGCCGACAATATAGAAGGATATACTACAACTTACGCTGCTAGTTTCTTACAGAACGGGTGCGTTTCATCGCTTCGGTCGGGGCAGTCGTCCACTCCGTTGCATATATTGTCTAATAATATGCATCTCCCATCACTGCATTGCCACTGATCATTCCTGGGAGAGAAAAAGTCTGTTATAAATCTAACTGTGAGTTCTGCTACTGCAAAATTTTGCACACTTTTTTTAAAAAAGATAAAGGCTTTGTTGAACCAGCTCTGATCTTTCCAGAAGCCCATCAGTTTGAACATTGCTAGATTACTACTAGTGCCGATTGATTCTAAGTTTTTTTCCTTTCTCTTATTTGGGTATCATAGTGATCAGTGCTATTGCCATATCCATAATACACTGTAAAAGTACAGTACAGTAAGAGACTGTAAAATTTTGAAGAATTTGTTTGGTAAATATCTTATTTAACTTTTATAGCGCGTTTTCTTGCTGTAAACCAACTTCTTGGTTGATATTATATGTGTGTAGGTGTTTGCAAGCGCGAGTAATGTGGACTTCTTGCTTATTCCGAATATTCTTCCCAAATCGTAGGTTTAATTTAGCCGAGCATTCTATCAGTATCAAGAACTGGACAGGCGAATATTACGACACGAATACTTAAATTTTACAAACGACGGTGAACAAAATTCCAAACACAAGCGTTCCGAGAGGTAAATTTAACCAATCTGGCCAATATATTTATTGCACATATAAAACTGTCCAGTAAGACTGGAGGAGACGGAGTGGGTTCATTACTGACTTTTAAAAGAGAGTGGCCATGAGTTTCTTTACCAGTATTCTTCTCATAAGGCTCTACGCATTTTGGAAACTGGAAATAATGGATCGACACAGGCAGGCAGTGAATTTCGGTGTTTTCACCTAATTTACCTTGGCAATACATTACATCTGTAGCGTCTGTTTGTGTCAATCGATGATTTTTTTAAAACTGAAGCTTCAATTTAATGTTTATAAATGTCACTTATGTGCCTTAATTGAATAAATTATTTTGAATTTGAATTGAACTACACTCACAAAAACCGAACATAGTTAATAACTTTAAAAAAATACCCGCATGTAGATTGTCTTTTTCTTCTGTTTGACAACCAGCGTTTTGTTTGAGGATCACTCCTGAAAATAAGTTTATGAGAAATTATTAAATTTGATATTAAACGCATCTCACATGTAACCTTCTCATCTATAATTCATCAAGATCATCATCATTTTGTCCGTTTAGTGATTGATTAAAGATACGATGTGTCACCATACTTATTTATGCTGTAGACCCAAATTACGCAGGACTAAATCACTGCGAAGAGAAGGAAATCTTCAAATAAAACCCCATACCAGGCAGTCAGACCAGGGTGGTACAGTTTTTTTTATTACAGAGCTTGCCAGTGGCAATAACAGGCCACAATCTCCTCTCTAAAGATATTTCGATATGAGTAAGATATGAATCCATAATTAGTCAGAACTTTCAGTTACAGTACGAGTGTATCAGTTACTCAATTAGAATCAACAGATCTAAATGGAATCCAGCACAAAGTATATGGTTTGGAATAGATTGTACACGAGAAGTTGATTGACAAAATAATAATGAAGTAATATGTCACATTAGCTAATTACCTTCTATGAGCACAGAATTCCTCATCACTCGCGTCTGAGCAGTGCGGTACACCATCACACATATGTTCTACACTGACACAACCGGTTCCATTCTGGCATCTGAACTCATCCAGACTGTTGAAACGACTGTAATCAAAGTATGTACTTCGTAATCTATGATGAAATGATTTTAGTAGCGAATAACGAATTCAGGGTTCCATCTCCTCTATTCATCCCGTCGGTGTCGTAAAAGCCAACTAAGAGAGCGACTATGTACAAATGGCGGCCTTATCGCTAAAAAGCAATTTCTTCCAGGCAACCTTTAGATGGACAAATTGACTGTAGAAATTCGAATTCATGGGTAATTTGCTGTGAAAAAATAAATTAATAAAGGAAATCATTCAATTAAGATAAATAATAACGATAACAGATTTAGTATTACACATTAATACAGTTAAAAAAATAGATAAATATGTACAATATCTACAATTTCGATATGAATGAATGAAAAATAATAACAAAAAAAAATTTGGCAAATCAAAACTTACGAAGATAGGTCATGTTCTTTGAGCATTTTTATAATAATTAATCATTAATAGGGACAAAAAAGGTAAATAGATATACCTTCGGTTCTGTACCTGTTTGCCCATCTTAAGATTTGAAAATGCCGTAGGTTCTTCATAGACTAATGATCATTTGTATAATATGAATTTCCCAACAGATAAAAATATCTAAATATGAGTACAGGTAATAGAACCCACATTTAATGACTCTCCTATTGACGGAACTAAAAGAGTTCTACTTAACGAAGCCATGAATAAAAAAAATACCTGCAGGGGAAGACCTCGTTCCACGCATTTCTTGTTACAGCTGGAGGAGGCACTGAAATACGAATGACAAAACACAATTAAATTAAACATCGTGATATGTAATAAAAGTTACGAAATGCAAGGGACCTTCAGGTAAAAGAAAAGCCGGTATATCTTAGCAATGATGGGCAGATAACATTGTACAGAAGGAAGAGAATGACTCGACCAGGGCAAAAAAAGAGAAAAATGGGAGAGGTTGAGAGAGACATAAAAGCAAAAACCAAGAAAGGGTTCATACCTAAAATTAGATTGAAATTTTGCAAGTCTAAACTAACACTGACTACTAAGTATAATATCTACAAAAAAAAGAGATTACCGTCGATCAAATGAAATGTTAATTGGGTTATGAAATAAATGGCTTTGCTATTATTATTAAAAGGTAGCATAAGTGTTTCCTTGCATTAGGAATATATTGTGACTCAGGAGACTTTACAAAGATATCTAAAACGCATCGTTACGTACTTATCCTAACTTTTGACTGCACAGGTAGCACAGTGCTTTAAGTGAAAACCTCTCATCATTTACCTGTTACGAACAACACACACTACACGCAGCACAACACTGTGAGATCTACAAATTTTATAGTTCTTAGTCTGAGTACCGCCACGACACTATATTTATTTCTAGAGCGGGACTTGTCTTTTTCTTAATAATTAAATTGATACTCGTGATTCGGAGGTCACGTTAAGAACTCGGACCCGGTTGTTATCGTAGGATAACAGTCGTAAAGCTTTGTTGGAGGCCTTTGGGCGGCTTAAAAACATCCAACGGCTAGATTCGTAGCAACAACGTTGTCTTGCCAGTACCCAACCCGCACTCGGCCTGCGTGGGGACGTAATGGCCTTAAACCTCTCCTGAGTGGAGACCCGAGCCCAGCAGTGGGTCATTATGGGTTGATGATGATGACGTTGATAAAATTGATACTGTTAATTGAGCCTTTAGGGCAAAGCTAACCAATCTTAATTTAATGGTAACAATTTGGTAGTCTATTCTTGGTGGTCACTATTGCGTCCTCAAGTCTGGTCAAGCAATAATAGCTGATGATATACTATGCCTAATTTCGAATTTTTAAGTTGAAATTATAAGTGAAACAACCCCGAATCGTGAAACGACCTTAACCATTATTGCTCCATGATAATGCAAAACTATTGTAACTTTACAGGAGCATCATCCTCCGTATTCGCCAGACCTTGCTCAGTGGACTATCATTATTAACGTGATTTAGAAAATTTTGTACATGGTAAAAATGTTGCTTCCCAAAAGGAACCACAAAACGCTTTTAAACATTTTGTCGAATATAGATCCCCCCGCAAACTTTCCATTAGATGGCAACACATATTATACCTATACCTTTACCTTTATATACCTTTATTTTTCCCAAGATTTGGAGTCGGTTATTTTAACCGGCTTTACCCGAACATCAGTTTTTACACGGAGCGACTGGCATCGGACCTCTGCAACGCTGAGGGTGAACTGAATTCGACGGTTGAAGTAGTTGTCAGTATATTTCAGAGGGTATTGGCGGTTAGAGCCATACGCGGATACCGCACGGTGTCGACCGAGGTGGCGTGCGCCTTGGCCGGTACACCCCCGTGGGATTTGGAGGCGGAAGTGCTCGCCTAAGTTTATCGACGGGTGGCTGAATTCCGGGCGGAGAGTAGCATGCGCCCTCCGCCCGAAGAGTTACGCGAGTGGCGTGAAGCCACCCGTCGAGCCGCGAAGGCTCATTGGTCTTCGCGGCTGGAGGCTCCACGTGCTGGCTTCGCCACCGTGGAGGCTCTCCAGCCGGTCATCCTCGAGTGGGTAGGGCGGCAGAACGGGACTCTTTCCTTCCGACTGACGCAGGTGCTTTCCGGGCACGGTTGCTTCGGGAAGTACCTGCACTCGGTCGCGCGGAGGGAATTGAGTCCCGCCTGCCACCACTGCGACTGCAGTGAGGACTCGGCCCAGCACACGTTGGTGGAGTGCCACGCTTGGGCGCCGCAGCGTCGGACCCTCACTGCAGTCATCGAAGGAGATCTCTCGCTACCCGCCTTCGTTCGCTCCATGGCCGGTGGCGAGAGCAGTTTTACCGCGGTCGCGACCTTCTGCGAGGAAGTCATCTCGCAGAAAGAGGTGGTGGAGAAGGCCCGGGAGAACGATCTCCACTCGGACCCGATCCGCCGACGGCGAACCGGGCGGCGGAGGCGCGCCTTCCAGCGCCTCATGCCGCCCTGAGTGTGGCCGCGGATGGGCGGGACGGGTTTTCCCCTCCATCCGCTTCACAGGCCAGCCGCGTGAGGGCGACGTTACGCGTGTGCCGTACGTCACCTAAATTGAGGGGATATAACATCTAGAGACGGTGCCCGCTTCAGAGCGGGCAAGCGCTGGGAGGGATCCGGATGGCGTAAGAAAGCGGTTCCCGGATCTCTCCCGTCTCAGGGGCAGAGTGGGATATCGTGTGGTTTTAGTCGGTTCGATTCCGACACACCGCCCCGCCGCAAACCCCGGTGGGGTGAAGGCCCGAGGGGGTGGGTTTAAACGTAAAAAAAAGTTGTCAGTATATTTGAAGGCACTGACTTACTAATAACGATTGCCATAGATGTTCATGACAACGGGGACCCAAGTCTTAACGTGCTCTCCGAGACACGGGCGGGTAACACCGCCATATTCCATACTTCGGGCGGCTATTAAGCATTTCTTCTAATAAAAACACAACAGTAGTCAGACTCGGAAATCGAACCTGAGACCTCTTGATCTGCAGTCGCTTACGCTAACTACTAGACCTACGAGGCAGCAATGTGTTATCTTTTAGAAATTTCATGTTTTTATTTTTGAATACAAATCGGCAACTTTATCCCTCGATATAATAATAAAAATTTTATACTACTATTATCATATTCAAATGCTTTTAAAACTGAACAAGTCTTAAAACATTTTTCCTTGTTCTTAAAATGCATCTCAAGCTGACTTTATTTTACTTTGTTGATAAACTAACTTACTTTTGTAACCCGGGGTTATCATGTTATCTGTGCAAAGCTATTACGATTAAACTTTTACTTAACACTGCGGATAAGAAGACGACCATGATCTTACGGATTGAGTCGTAAAACTATATTCAATGCCTCATTACAAAGGAGGTTTACAAATTGAGTATAAATACAGATTATAAAATATACATTTAATAAATTATTCATACAAAAAAAAAAACAAAAAAACTTTTTAGCGAATGAATATAGGTAAGGTTTTTCAACATTGCACCGCTGCTAACGCTATCTATACTTTATAGATTCCAGAAATCTATAAAGTTCTTTAAAGTTGGAAGACACAAAAACCACACAATAAATTATAAAATAAATTAAAAATCATATGCCGATACAAATTAAAAAAAAATGTATGAAATGTAGCTTTGAACCGTAATTTTGTTTTTTTAATTACTTGAGACATATTTTGTAGCAATTTAATATTTTTATAAGTACTAAAACTTACCGAAACTTATTCCAAAGAGTATTGAAAACCACACTTTACGAATCAAAATCATAATTAAATACTTTAATTAGCTAAACACTAAAAAAATAATGTAATGACATTACAATATTTCACAAATAGTATCTACGCCATTTTGTTTTTTTAATTCTGACACTTACACATATGTGTGTTAGCGGTCATCTCCTTAATAAAAGTATTATCCTCAGATGCACAGCTCACACCTTCAGTGTTGCTATCTTAAGACATATACCCATTTTCTTGGGAAAATATTTGTTTTATTTTCTAATGACACCGAAAACGCAATAATTAAAGTGGTTTGCTCCGTTCAGGAAGTTGAAACTTCTAAATAGAAATAAATCGTGCTATCAGTAAGCTGTTGTTCCGAGTACGGGTTTTCTTTATGTCAATGAGTGTTACTAACGATACAAGAACTATTTATAGCACTTCATATTTATTACCTAGAATGGCGAGAGGAACGCGAGGCAAAAGCTTTAAATTCTTTTTTTATTTAAAACTTTATGCACTAAAAGTGTACGATGGCGGACTTAATGCCCAGGGCATTCTCTTCCAGTCAAACTTCGAGTGGTGTAGAAATGTTGTGTGGTAGGTGCACAGAGGTTTCATATTACACTAATATAACACTACATAGACAAAATACTTAGACTTATACATATACAGACACAACAGTACACATCACGAATACAAATACAAACAGACACATAGTATAGGTACTTACATATATACGTATACACATACATCACATATATATACTATGAATACAGGAATATAGGTATGCTATGGATGCGATAGTTCTGCCAGTTCATTTAGAAGGAGTTGGTGTACTTTCTTTTTTAATGTAAAACGGGTTGTGGATTTCCTGATTTTAAGCGGGAGTGCATTCCAGAGGAGAACTGCTTGCACAAAGAACGAACTGTTCATGAAGTCGGAGTTATGGGAGGAACAAGAGAGAAGCAGACTATTAAGTAAGCGGAGATTTCTATCGAGGTTAGAGCATAGGGACTGAAGGTACGGAGCAAGGTAAGTAGGTGAAAATTGAGAATTAGGAAATGAAAATAGTGAGTTAAGTGCACGCTGATTGTGCCGTAGGCGAATAGGTAGACACACGGTCATACTTCCGAAGATTAAAAAATTAATCGAATACAATTATTGACAAGTTGGTCTAGTTTATTAAAGACGTTTGGATTCACGAGGTCTGCATAATATGACGTAACAAAAAAAAATTCTTTTCGTAATTTTTCGAAATTTGGTACGAAGCAAAGTCTTAAAGCTTGAAGCTTTAAGAATTTGCTTCGTACCAAATTTCAAGATCCTGCGTTCACGGCAAGTACTCTGTAGGTTTGGATTTACTTGCGAGTATCGAAAATTTGCAAAATAAGCGTTTTATTATATGTAAGTAATGTAAATGTAAGTAAACATGTTTAGTTTTCGTAATTTTTCCTTTATCTATGTTTTAAGACGTTGCTTTGTGTCAAATTTCAAGATTCTGAGTTCACTGGAATTACCCTGTAGGTTTGGAATGTATGTAGCGCAAAGGGCTATATCCTTTGATTGCGTTTGCTTAGAAGTTTGATTTTTTTACAGCTCCGAGGGACAGTAGACCTGAGTTTTTGTTTGAATTTTAGCTTGATACCTCCACACGTTCGTAAGAAAAAGGGCCTTGACAGACAGACAGACGGATAGATAGATAACTTTTATTGTACAGTAACACAAGGATACAATTACAGTTTATAAAATTTCAAAGGATAATAAAACAAAAATTTTTACGAATGGTGGCCTTATCAGGGTCTGCGATCGCTCCCATGGACGAACAACAAAGTGGTCCTATGAGGGTCCGTTTTCCCCTTTGAGGTACGGAACTCTACAATTATTGTACAGCAACACAAGGATACAATTACCGTTTGTAAAATTTTAAAGGAAAATGAAACAAAAAAATGTACGAATGGCGGCCTTATCAGGGTCTGCGATCGCTTCCACGGACGACTAACAAAGTGTCCTATAAGGGTTTCGTTTTCCCCTTTGAGATACGGAACTCTAAAAAATAATGAATTGACCTACTTGTTTATTAAAAAAGCCAAGGCATTTCTAGTTGGGTATTAAAGGTCCATGTTAAGCACAGTTTATTTCATTTAGAAACATGAAATAAATAATAATTAAGCCAGGGACGCCGCGGTTTAGCAGCATTTCCATTAAAATATGGGAGTTTAATTTAAAAACTTTGTATCACCGAACTGTTTGTTGTTGTAAAAGATCAAGTTTATGTGAAAACCTGTTTATAAATCGTCAGTATTAATATATTCTTTTTGGTTTTGATGATAACAATATTATTATATTATGTGTTTTAGGCCACGTGTGTTGTGATGAGTTTGATTAGTTTGTTCTTTATTTATTTTTAGTATGTTATTTTATTATATCCTCTTTATCTACTTAGTATTTTGTTATTATACAATAAATTTTATAATTTTAAACAAAAAATAATACAATACGAAAATAAAATTTACTCGTATATAAAAATAATTAATGTGGATGTATGTTTGTTTGTTGGGCTTTCAAGCGAAAAATACACATATTCTTGGAGATATTAGAAGTAACATAACATACTTTTTATTAAATGCGAGCGAAGCCTCAGTCGAAAGCCAGTCAGTTATATAATTTTATGTTAAATTCATATTTAACATAAAAGCACGCGCCTGAGAGTCTAGCCGAATTGAAAGTTCTTGGCAATCGACGCTTCGAGTCGCTCTCCGATGAACGCGGTTCAAAGGAGCTGGTATTAGGGTGCCCCTGCCCAAAGACGGGGACAGTATTCCACGTGAGGGCGAACCTGCACCTGCGCCAAAAGGCGGTGGGCCGGAGTGAAATACTGTCTCGATCTGTTGAGCAAACCGAGCTTCTTTGGGACCAATTTGGCCTTACGTTCCAAATGCCACGAAACTGGACTTCGCTCGATATATATATTCGCTTATTTATAATCTAGTCTTGCTGTTTTCTAATTAAAATGCTGCATTCCATTAATTTTTTTATGGAATAGGGGGCAAACGAGCTGACATGTCACCTGATGGTGTACAATCATCGCCGCCCATGAACACCCGCAATACGAAAGGCAAGTAAGTTGCTGGCTTTTGACATACTTTTAGTTTAATGGCCGGTTATATATTATATATTCAGGTTTGGCAGCCATATGTGAGACATGGAATTATACATGTGTCCAGAACCAATTTCTTTAGCTTTATAGGGAGATTTAGTTTTGGGTATTCAACTCCAGAACTTACTCCATGCATTACTCATTCGCCTGTTTCGTTCATCCTCATGTCTACTGCTTTTAAATGAAATTAATCTACCCATATTTGACTTTAATAGGCTTCGGTTGAAAGTTAATGATAATTTTTATGTTTGTGGTATTTAATTTTAAGCCGATTTCTTTGCCAACAATATTAAGTTCATTCACCATACTCTCGAGCTGGGTTGCTGTTTCTGAAAATATTACAATGTCACCCGCATAATGCAGGCTTCTTAGGTATTCGTTTTATATTAATACCTTACGTACCCAAATTTAGAATCCTTATGATATTCTGGAGTACGCTTATTAAGATTCTGGGTGAGAGGTAAAATATCGATACTATTTCATTTTTAGGTAAAAAAAAAACATCCACTTATCAGAAAAAAAAAACAACGACTTGGAACATACTTAAAATACATAAAAGAAATATGCACGACGTATAGAGAACCGCCTCCATTTTAGAATTCCGTTAAAAACCTAGTGGTTGATTACATTTTTCTGCTTTTATTTTCAACCGTCTGTGTTTTAACCAACGATAAGTGGATGACACCCTATCAAAACTTGGCGAATATCGGACGAGGATCTTCAGAATGTTGAATATAATTGTTTCACCGTTTACAGTAAAGTGTACAATATTTAATCGAAAGTAATCTCCAGAATAGTCTTGAACTAAATTATTAATTAACAGTTAACAATTTATGATGAAGAGACTCAGCATCCACTAAACTTTAGAAACACACAAGAAGAAAAGAAGTACAAAGATTAAGACGGTTCAGTTATTATTAATATGTATTTAATCGTCTCAGTCTTTGCACTTTCGGGTTCTAAATCACACAGTATAATTTCCTCTATATACTATAAGTTTGAGGTAAATATGGCAGTGTATATACTCTACATAATATATACACTGTCATATTTAACTAAAACTTCACAATCTATCAATTTACGCAGACTTTGGATAACTCATCAACTCAGTAAATTAACCATCGTTACAATCAAAAGTTAAAGAAATAAAGCAATTCCCAAAAAAAAAACTATCCACAAAAATGTAATGTAAATGTAAGGAAAAGAAATATCGACCAAATGAAGAAACCTGATTCTGCCATAATGTCAATTCGGACATTCAATAGCTAGACAATAGATATGAAATTTTTATTAACATTGTAATTACAGTCATCAAAATATTTAGCGTTTTTTCTGCTTTTTGTCGATTTTTTAAATCTCTTTTTCGTATTTTTTTTAAAGCGGGGTTTTTAAGTACTTTAATTATTTTTTTACTTATTGTTAAAATTTGTGTATTATGTGTATTCTTTTTAAGGAGACTTTTTATTCTTCTTAATCTAATTTCAAACTTCAACTTTACGACTATTGACAGTTTAATTCTTTTTAAACCTAATCTATAATCTTATTTACTTCTTTTGGAACATTTGACGTATGTAAACAGTAATGCGTTTTAGTTGTATCATATCGCATCACCAGCCATCACTTGAAATATGTCTGGCATATGCACGGCATCTATTTTAGAGAAAGGAGAGGGATGTCTTGCAAACCCCATGATTAAGAACCTTTTCATGGAACAATATAAAATAAATTACCTCTTGAAATTAGACATTTCAGATTCAAGAGGAAGGTGAATATGTGAAATACAGGCATTAGTAGAGGAAATCAGAGACATACAAAGACTTCGCCGCCAGTGTAATGCGCGTAGTCAATACAGCGGCAAAGCAACACATTATATTAGCACAAAATTATAATATTCTCCAATGCACATCAAGTAGAACGGTTAGAATATGAATGGCCCCGCTTTACATCAACCCATGGCATTTTATAACATCTAACATGTCCAATCATATTCAATGCTAAATTCCCAAACTCAGCAGATAATATTAAACATTGTTAACCATAATTATTCTAATGATTACTAACATATAATTATTATTTGATAAAACAATTGTGTAACATTAAACATTTATTACGCCGGAAGTACCATTGTATACAGAGAGTACAGATGTCATTAACAATATTTGTAAGTAGCGCCTGAAGCTGACATGAGAATCAACCATTTACTTGATTATTGAGGTTATAATAAATTTTATACGAGGTTGGGATCGTTACTTATAATACTAGTCAATGATAAAGTATCCTTGACTATTCAACTTAGCTTTTTGTAGCAATGTCATTCTATGAAACCAGTTTCAAAACTACTTCACAAAATAAAAACCAGCTGTTAAATTTAAGGAAATATTTGCTATAAACTCGCTAAACAGATTGTGTTTTTGTTGATTCGATCGATAGTATATTTTATCGTTTATATTCACATTGTCTTGCATACGACCAGCTGTTGTCTGTTGTGTTGTTTATGTCCAGCACCCTGAGTTTGACCACGAGTGGACGGGACAGGTTTTGCACCCTACAATGGCGAGCCATGAGGAGACGACGTCTGGTGACCCCCTCTAATCATCCCTTGGATGGTGGAAGAGCTGACTAAGGGGGCCAACTTTAGAGAATTCAAACCTCATACGACTTCGTTCGCCCATTGTGATGCAGCTGACCAACCCCTTTATTCTAAAACTTCTATGTACAGCCGTAATCTATTAATAAGTTAACCTCCACTTTGCAGCGCTGTTGTACAGCAAAGTTCGCTTTCTTAGGTCGAGTCTTACGATATTCACTAAATAAATAAGGGTTGTAGTGCTCTGTACGGAATCGAAATTCCAATTATAAATTTTCCATGTTCAGCCAATGAGGAAGTGTATGTGTCTTCCACATACAGCGCAACAAAAATATACTACAGCGCCATCTACCTCAGCTATACTGAACTACGGAGGAATGTACACACAACACGAAAAAAAACTACTAATACTGAATCGCACAATAGGAGTTCTCGTGCCGATTAACATATATACTAAATCCCAACATTAACCGTTGGGTTGTGGCCCATCAGGTATGATCACCTCGCCTGGTTCATGACATTCGTTCGTCCACATGTGCACAAAGCTGTTGAAGTCCCAAAGGAAATAAAGTAATATGATATTTTAGTACCTTTGGAGATTGAACTATGCATAAAAATTTCCCCACCCATCAACTAACTTCAGAAAGGCGTTATTCGAAGCGTCTAGTGAAATGATTTTTTTTTAAAGTGGGAACATAATTACTCAAATGATTGAGGTTTAGGTTTTATAAAAATAATTTTTTTATTCACTAATACTTGCGGTAGAAAACGAGTAAGTAAACGCCAGTATGTTTTTTTACGAATGTGTCTAAAAGCAACTTTGACTTTAATGAAATGAGATGGAGCGTGCGCAGATGCAGATATCCTTACTTACTTGCGAATTACCGGCTCTTGTTTGTTTACCAGACTATTGGAACATCTTCACGATTGATTGACTGTGCAAATAAAAACTCTTAGATTGAAGAAGATTGTTTCGACAAAATAAAATATGAAAATAAGACTTCAATGTATTATGTCCGTGTACTATTCTATGGCGTATCGCTTTATGGTAAGCGATTACCGCCGCCCATGAACACCCGTAACACCAGAGGCGTCACAAGTGCGTTGCCGGCCTTGGGGGATGGGGATGAGGGGAAGGGTTGGATTATTGGCCTCCGGTATCCTCTCTCACTCGGTGAAACCTAGCGCAGGCGCTGTTTCACACCGGTTTTCGATGAGGCCGTTGTATCACTCCGATCGAGCCGGCCCATGCAAGCCGAAGCGTGGCTCTCCTACGGTAATAATGACACATCCACAAGATAGCTTGCCTCAAAGTTTTCTGGCAATAACTAATAATATTTTACAACTTGAAAAAATAGCCGTTTTTTGTTTTATTTAAGACTTGACTTATGGGCCTGTGTCCTCTAGATAGGGCAGGTGTTCACAGCAAACCACCCTCGCATTCAGTTGGGAGTTTTTTATTTTATCTCGCATTTATATCTGCAACTGTGCGTCACCAGATCTGTTTGGAACAGCAACGTTTTTGAAGTCCCGCCACTACGAGCTAAGCGAAGCGCAAGGACACTACCTACCCTTTTCCGAAGTGCCTCGTTATTTTTTTGAACTTTCATAACTTTGGTTTTCGATATACCAGATAGTTCAAATTCTCAGGATATGGTGTCAATCATAGTTTAATTAATTACACAAAGTTTCAATTGCATAGCTCTGATACTTAAGATTTTAATCATATTTAAAATGCACCGATACACCGAAAGAATTCAAAAACTTATTACTTTTGTCCCAAAACCCCGAAAATTGGGGATTTTGTACGAGACTTTCTCAAATTTTATGCTAGAGGTTATATTTTTGGCATACAGACTTTTTGTTAGAAAGAAAATATACGTGTATTAGGATTTTTACAAAATCACCAAAATAAAAAAAGGAAAATAAAACAATAAAAATACTGCCATAAGCAACTTAGCCCCTCTACCTTAAAGAACGATTCAAGTTCCTTAATGACATACATGAAAAATGTCTAAGGTCGTCTGAAGATTTGAGACTGAGGATGCCTCTGCATTCCACTAAATTCTCTGGCCAATCCTTTACGGTTGAAGCAGTACGCTTGTGGAATGCATTGCCGATAAATTTCAGGAAAGGAAAAACAGTCAATAACTTTAAGACAATGGTTCAACAATGTTATAGGTCATAAATGATTCAGTCACGAATGAGGGTATGATATTAAGGGTTTTTCATTTTCATATGTGATATAATTTAAATAATTATGGTAAGAAGTGTATGTGTATGTATGTATATATATGTATGTATGTATCTGTGTATAAATGAATATATGAAGATATATGTATATGTGCCCGATTATATTCATAAAAATTTAAATTTTTCTTTAAAATTACTTGCACCGTCAACTGCTACAGTCTCTCCGATACTTTTTGATCCATCCTAAGGTTGCCTGGAAGAGATTGCTTTTGGCAATAAGGCCGCCCTTTGTACATTATATTATATGTTGATCATTTTATGTATTCAATTTATATTGTAAAAACGGTGTACAAGTATAGAGTTTTCTATCTATCCATCTTAGAAAAAGAAATGAAATCTCATCAAAGATATTTTCATGTAAAATGTTGCCAAGACTACTGCATAAGGCTTACCCAAAGATATCAGACCTCATGTCCAGTCGAGTAGTATCTGAATCTACACGCTCTGACTCTACTAACCTGAACTTCACAAACTCTTCATCTCACTAAAAATGTATGGCTGTGGTGCCGGGGTCTTCAGACGTTTTACACTGAGAAAACTTGGACGATGTGATTACTAGAGGTCTGAATATAAGGACACCTACACATCTTTGCACCAGGAAGAGGGTAACATATCAAACTTAATAGTTTAAAAAACGATTTATAAAAACTCCATAAGAAAATTACAATTAATTTTATTATACTATAAAACTGCTACAAAATTTACAAACCAACTTTCTCACAACCATGTTTTACATACTTATATCAAACTTTAAAAAGATTTACTTGTCGATCGGAGGTCATTTTTAAAAGTAATAGCTAAAAAGTCACAACCTACATACAAAACTTGACTGCCTCGGTGGCGCAGCGGTAGCGTATGCGACTCCTGTTCTTGAGGTCTCGGGTATTCTCGGGTCGGATCAAATATTTGTATAATCTACAAATGTTTGTTTCGGTGTTTGGGTGTTTTCTGTATATGATATGTATGTATTTACAAAAAAAGTGTGTATTATATCAGTTGTCTAGTACCCATAATACAAGCTCTGCTTAGCTTGGGACAAGATGGCGTTGTGTGTTAGATGTACGAAAATGTCCGAAAACATTTTTTTATGGGCCTGTCAAAATGACTCTACTCTCCCTGACGGAAACCTTGAGCAGAATCCAAGAGCGGCGGTTACGTTATTCAATGCTAATAATGCTGACAATGTAACAATGCAGTATGCTGATTTACAATATAGTAGCCTATTCAGATGCTGCTGCACCATAAGACACCCTGGATTAAAATGCTTTATTTTCTTGTAATGTATAGTGATATTTTGTAAAACGAAGTAGTGAACTCAGATTTTCCCAACAACTACCCGAGCAAAGATATCTCAAAGTAAAAACTGTTCCAGTGTCTAGATTGCGACCGGTAATTGGCGAGTCATAAGAAATATCCGTCCGCTACCTCTTAACTAGTTATTTTACAGTTACAAAAACTTGTATTTTTATAATTCCATAATAATATAGTAGTGTCTTTTATTTTGTGGACTGTAGCAACATTGCTTCTTTATGGACACGCTTCCTTACAACTTCCTTACGCTTCCTTTTACTGGCAACACTGCGTGGCCGATTGGCGCTGATATTTATTCTTCCAAGATGGCGTCGAATGTACGAGAGCAAGTTAATCAGTTTGAAAAGTGTGCTGGTGGTTGCTAATATAATATTCATAGTATTGTTACTCTCATCATCTCTTCTGTCCTTATTTAAAGTAAAAATTTTTATTACATCGTCTCAAATTTTTTGGTCTATGTATCACATGTCGCGTGACCGTCGGCCGCGGAGTAGGGATAAAGTAAAAGACGCTCGTCAGAGCAGCCGAGGCCAATATGGCGGCGTCTATAGTTCCATCAGCTGACTGTACCATTTGTGCCAGTGCTCCACGCTAATTTGTTTGTTTTTGTCAGTGTTTAATGTAAATGTTGTTATTTATTTGCTTTATTAGATTTATTGATTTGCATGTGAAAAAAAGTTTCACTTTTACCATGGTTTCATAAAACCACACAATCCTTTTTAGCTCTACAATTTTACACACATAGATCAGCAGTACTCAACAGTGATAACGAATTTGTTAAATTTTCTTAATATTTTTTGATTTTTATGAAATCATTTCTCAACTACCAGAAAAAGCTATCGAAACTGTCACGTATGATAATGTCAGTCCCCACTTATATTCGATAACTGGACGTACATAGATGTTTATAAATACTTGCTTAAGAAAGAAAATTGTGTTTATTCTGATTAATTTTACTTGATAACCTTAACTACTATCAATTGAACCTCTATATTATGAAAAACGAAAAATATTAAACACATAAAAGATTATTAGAGTTCTTACATCAGTCTCATCCCATTTTCTATATAAATCTTAATTACAAAACTTACATGCTTTCTTTTGCTCTCGTCATTAATTTAATGAATGAATTACATAGGTTTACCTTTTTATATTGCATATGTCAGAAAAAATATAATCTTTTATTCACATGAATTTTGCAATAATGCGTTATTGCAACTTACGTATACGTACATCAACAACTCATAATGTTCCACTGATGGGCTCGGGTTTTTTCTCAGGAGAGGGTTAGGACCATATATGACCACACGGCCGAGTACGGGTTGGAGACTCGCAAAACAACGTTGTGGCTACATAATCTTGCCGATGGATGTTTTTAAGCCGCCCAAAGGCCTCCAACAAAGTTTCACAACTGTTATTCTATGATAACAACCGGGACCGACTGCTTAACGTGACCTTCAAATTATGGAGACCCTCACGGTACCGTACCACCAGTGCTCACACATACAGGTATAAATAAATAATAAATAATAATAAATGAATATTTCCGACATTTAACACACAACGCCATCTAGTCCCAAACTAAGCAGAGCTTGTATTATGGGTACTAAACAACTGATATAATACTTATATACTTTTTTTTTGTAAATACATACATATCATACATAGAAAACACCCAAACTCCGAAACAAATATTTGCAGATCATACAAACATTTGATTCGACCCGGGAATCGAACCCGAGACCTCAGGAACAGCAGTCGCATACGCTACCGCTGGGCCACCGAGACAGTCAGTATAGACCACGCCGTCGTTGCTTACCCTCGGTGATTATTTCTAATCACCGATTGCAACTGGGCTATGATGGTCTCTTTACATTACAATATAATTTTCATTACAATTAAATTCATTACATTAGAAAAGAACATAGTACATTACTTTTGAGTACTTGTGAATTAACAATGTCTTCTAAAGGTACTCTTTAATTAGGTCTTCATGTTTTGTGATTTTAGTGAACGTTGTATATGTGTGTGCATTGCACAGATTTTCGTTATTCGGTGCAGTAGACACGACACCCCTTAAATAATATCTATCCACCCCTAACTCCTGGTCTGGGAAAGCTAATCCACCTCCGCTGTCGCCTTTGCATAAAGCCGTACCTGAAATAACAAGAAAACGTTGTTATATATAACAGTTTTATTATTATCTATACTTATATTATGAATTCCTAATTATGCCTGTCAAATCGCTGACAGTTAAAGCTAGTACCTATTCTATAATAACAACACTTACCATTGGTATATCCTGCGCAAATTTTATCACCGGTGATATACTCTCTGAAAGAAGGCGGGAGAGTGTTGATGCAGGTATCGATATTGATATAAGGCATTTCAACTACCTTCAAAACTTGAGAGGCGTTCCCATTTTCCTCCGTTAGGCCCCAACCAGCCACCTACAAGATACATAAGTTTTGATTATATTTTCTGTGTTTTCATGCTTTTCAAAACGAACAAACGGTTTAATTGCTATTAGTGACTACCACCCATCGATTAGTCCTTCGACTCAAGAGTCCCAAGTTCGTTTTTAAACTGTGTTTGGCACCGACTTCAATCAGATTAGAAGATAGCTGTGGGTACTATAATTTTATCTGCAAATTTAAACATTGTACTTAGTTGAGTTATTCGATTAGACTTGTAATTATTTATAAATTTAGACACGACTACGATGAGGCTAAAAGGAAAGGTGATAGTAGTAATCAGCCTATGTATGTTCCACCACATCGCCTAAGCTTCTAAACCAATTTTAATTAATGATGTGACAATCAATACATTCGTAATTATAGCCCAGGTGGCATAGCAGAAATTTTATGAAAAGTTTTTTATGTTGTCAGATTTGCCATACTTTTTTTTTGTTAGTGCTCTCTGTTAGTATCTATTATATGAAGTCGGTTGAATTTCTTTTTAAAAAATATATCTTGCTATTTGTAGTCATACCTACCTTCCCCAATTTATTTTCGACAAGTTGCCGTCTCTCGAAATTCGTGTCAAAGTTCAGACACACAGGTCTCACATACGTCTGGTAAACAACTGGTGTGACCAGAATCAATATGGCTATGTCTTCTTGGAAATTGGCTGCCGCGCCTTGGAATAGGCTTGGGATGTTTATTTCTTTCACCTGAAAATTAGTAAAATAATTACTAGTGATTTTTTTAATAATATGTAATGAAGTTTTTATGCTCAATAGATCTGCGTAATGTGGTCTCTTATTCGACTCTTACAACATCCACAGGATAAAAAGAGGTAATGAAATTCCATGTTCTTGGTCAATCCTCAGTCGAGTCAGAATATTTCGCTTTAAGTATTTTTATGGACAGCCTTTGGATCATCAATAGATTATTAGGTAATCTATAAAAGCAAGTCATGAGTATTTCTGATAAACTAATCTAATACTTTTGAATGAGCAATTCTTAAATACATGTAATCTGGTTCTCGAAATCGCCTCCACAATTTTCATGAAATTTTGTAAGCACAATGTCAAATTTTGGGGGCAATAAATCGATCCAGTATGCGTTATTAGAAAATTTATCACAAAATATATCTAAGTATACAAGAAACTAACATGAGTAATAATTATCAAACTACATACATCAGACTTTTGAGCATCAACATCTCTTTCATTATCCCATGGCCGATACAGCTTGCCAACTGCCACAGCAAAATTAGACGCAGGTTGTTTCTTGGTGAGGTCGTTCCAGAAACAGTGAGCAGCTAAAAATAAAACTGAATCTAGTCATTCAGATCAGTGCAAGGTACGCATGTACTACTTCTTCAAGTCTTTTACTCAAATTCGTCCAATTCTCAAATTAATTGAAGTCAGCATTCATTCTTCTACGAAGCGGCTAAACTTTAGTTTTTCTGTGGAATAATGGCCTTGACTTCCAAAACCTAAGCCATATTGCCAGACTATCTTAGACTCCAAATACTGAATGCCAAGGAAGTTCATATGAAAACTAAGATTGACCCTTGTGCTTTTCGAGACATAGATGAAAGAGTTAAGAATTACCATCTATCTATAGACTGATTTAGAATTGCTAACTTTGCAATATGATAATCTACTCGCTTACCAATACACCCTGCGATCTCGGCTTCAAAGATACACAATATGTACAGAAGTATGGTATAGCTCTTTGATGTGTTTTAGTTATTGTTTCTGTCACGGTTCAGGTCAAACAAAATCTTGTCACTTTCAGGTGTCTTATGGCAGAAGCTTTCTAACCTTACCCGATATAACTGCGTTGTTAGAGACGAGGGAACCTCCACAAATCTGCATAAAAGGCTTTGTAGTTTTACGGTAGATGCCAACATGCCACGGCAATTCTCCTCGCTTAGCTAGCCATCCTCCAACAACTAACTGTACTCCCTCAGGAGTTACTCGGCCACATTCTGAAAAAAGCCAGTAATTTAATAGACCGGATTAAATTGTATGATGTCTGATTGATGTACTTATCATAAAATTAAGATAGAACTGAAAACATGATTATGAATTTTTCGGAATATTTCGAGGAATACATGTGATCTTGTGATTCCATAAGATTTAGGCCAGTGACTAATGTATAATTTAAATTAACCTAATCGTTTATATAGTTCAAACAATATAAAAATTGTATTTATTTTCATATTTAACAAAACAAAACTACAAAATACAGAAATTCGCGATGTTCAGTTGAACACCATTAAATAAATATGTTCAGACATTTTAACACACAATGCCATCTAGTCCCAAACTAAGCAGAGCTTGTATTATAGGTATTAGATAACTGATATTAATACTTACATACTTTTTTTGTAAATACATACATATTATACATAGAAAATACCCGAACTCCGAAACAAATATTTGCAGATCATACAAACATTTGGTCCGACTCAGGAATCGAATCAGAGACCTCTTGCACAGCAGTCGCATTCGCTACCACTGCGCCACAGAGGCAGTCAATCAGAGCGAGTTACATTACCTATCTATTTAGGTTACTTTGTTCGGATATAATCGAGGATCACTTTACTCTTTTTAAGAGCTATAATTAACACTGGTTAACTAATAGTGACGTAGCGTCTACGACGTGACGTCACAAACAGACGCCATGAGACCACCGAGCGTTTTGGCGTGAATTTCAAACAGAAAATTTAAATCCCAATTCAAGTCCGCCAGTGTACAAAAGTGCATAAAGTTTATAATAAATAAATAAATAATATATATGTTATCGTGAGATTGTCAAAACCGTTACACTGTAATTTACCTCGCGAGATTGTAAGCTGTCGAAAGATTGTGAACTGTTACCTACAGCTTATAATTTAACATATTATTTTTAGTTAGATTATAATCAATGACGTATGCGACGGATCGCTGATAGTAAATGAATTTGTGAATAATCAAAGAAGTTCTCACCTTTTTTTTTACGTGTGGAATCCCCCTCGTGCCTTCACCCCACCGGGGTTTGCGGCGGGGGGGTGTGTCGGAATTGAACCGACTAAAACCACACGGTGTGCCACTCTGCACCTGAGACGGGAAAGAGACCGGGAACCGCTTCCTTACGCCATCCGGACCCCTCCCAGGAAGAAGATCTAACCTGACCTAACTCTATGGCTATAGGACGACCTACTGTACGACTGACCAATCAGGGACAGTTGACAATTTAACGCGTGACAGATTGAGATTTAACGGTTTTAAGCAAGTTAAGCAGTATATCACAGTTGACAATCTTTCGACAGTTTACAATCTCGTTAGTTAGATTGTAATCTAACGGTATTCACAATCTTATGGTGACATATACATTTATGTTATTATTGTCCTTCTTTCAGGTCAAAGTTATGACGAATAAAATTGATTCCACATGTAATTTTAACACCCCTAATGAGTCCGTGTGATGATGCGTTCTTTATTCATATTAATCCCTTGATTAAGGGAGCAATCTACGTAAGACAACATCACTACAAAACGAAGGAATATTGTAAACAAACCGTGTACCGACACGTTGTTGTGTGCCAGTGTTGTGTAGCAAGTTAAGCCCACATTTCTAGGGAAAGGTCTGTTAAATGTTGCTGATGAATTTTAATTTGGTTCAGGAGAACTATGTTTTAACACATATAGACCAGGATCCACGAGAGTGGCATTACAGCCTCAAAGAAAACAGGTACTATGCAGTTTCTTCATTGTTAAGTATTGAGGAAGAGAGGTTATTGAAAACGAACCTGATAGGACTCTGGGAAAGGAACTGGAAGAATTGATTTACATGTGCCTTGATCCTTCCTACCATAGTTCGTATGCTATAACAGCCCATAAAGTTCCACTACTGGGCTCGGGTCTCCTCTCAGGAGAGGGTTAAGGCCATATGTTTGTATGCTCGTTTCTTCCCTATATCTTTATTGTTAGCCTATTACATTTCACTGCTGCACCTTTTTTTAAAAAAAGATAAGGTGTCGCAGAAATCTCCATAGGTGAGTGAACTGGAAATTCTTTTATTCCAAAAAAAATTACTGCTCCACATGGGCTAACCTAAACGTGGACATAGCTGTTGTGAGATAAATCTCCAGTGTTGCATTCTAGAGAAAATAAAGTAGATGACAATATAGAGCCTTTAGAGATACGAGAAGCTTTATTAAATCAGATGTATCAGGGAACAGATGCTAAATACTAAGAATGTATTGGGAATAATATTTTTATAGACCTCAGCGTTTTTGTTATATTAATGTGTGAGTGTTTAATAGGTTATATGCATCATATATCTAAGTTATTTTAGATCAAAAGCTTTAGCGAAATCATGTTTATGACAATTATTATCATCAGTCAGGTACATTTTCAATGAGTATATTAAGTGATTTGATTGTAGTCAATCATTTAATGAAAATTTGACAATAAAATGATTGAATAGATAATCTATAGGTTATGCTAATAGGATGGTGGACAAGGAAGAAAATAAACAACATTATTTAAATATGAATTTATTGAAAAAAATAAAATACAAAATTTAGTTTCCCATCCTATTAACATTGTTTTACAATCAGAGCCAGTTTCATCGTTTGTTTGGTTATTATGAACTTATCTGCTAGATAATAATATATTTCGGGTTCACAAGTCTGAGATATGTAAGTCAGATAAACGTAACTATATCAGAAACTTATACCTGTAAGATAGGATTATAAGGCAGGCTAGCTGCTCCAAAGGATTTTGTACCGTTAAAAGTTATTGGCCTCTCACAGTCCAATTACAAAAAATAAGCGTTGTTTTTACTATTTTACTCGCAATTTATAAGTTTTACCTCTATTTAATAACCTATTTTGTACTTTAACGAAAATATTAAAAAACAAAAATATCTGATTTGGTGGAGCGGCTCTCGAGTTTTGCGCTTAGACACATTTGACGATTCATTTTTTATAGATAACTGGATGACACTTTATCAGGAACTGATGAAAATAGCCCTAAATATTACTGTGTTGTATAAAACCTATATATATAAAACTATATAAAACTAAATAATGTAGATAGGAACGATTTTTTTAGAACTATGATACCTGTAATGTGAGTATTAACTTATATATACTGAATCCCAATTGTCCCTAAATAGTTATCGCGGCAAATAATTTGTCTGTAAAACCTAAGAAATTATCATAAGGGGACATAAAACGCCACAAAAGATTTGTACAAAACAAAAGTAAAATGTAGAGACTAAACATATGTGCAATCATTATACAATCAAATGGTTTTATAACTATTATTTGAAGCCTTTTGATAGACGCTTTTTCGATTACATTGCCATCATCGTCTGTCCTATTGTAGGATATTAGCCTTTCCCATAACACATTTGTCTATAGTGCACTGTGCTCCTGCTTTCCGTGTACTGTAGTGTGTCATCAGGAAGGTGAAGGTAAAGATAACTTCTCTAGGAATCTTTGGTTTAGGTATGGATCGATAGTGTTCTACTGAGAAATAAGTATGTGTTAAAAATCCAAAAAATACTAACGATATTAGATACTTTTCCGTCTGTAATAATTTTTGCTGCAGCAATGAATTCAGTTTAGGGTACCCCTAAACTACTTTCCTTAATTTTACTGAAATGCAAAAGGAGGTTCAAGAAAGCGACCATAATTTTACAACATGTAAAAAATGCTAAATAGATTCTTTGGAAATCACAGGACAATTAGGATATCTGGCATATTTAAAATGTTGTAAAATTAACTATATTAGCCTATTGCACAAAAGATGGCACTGTTACAGGAATTGTATATTTGATAATTAATAAGGAAATTTTACTATAGGTATTTATTTTAAGCTTTTATTAAAATTAATCGTATACATAATATTTGTAGAACTTTGCATATTCATGTAAGATTCACTATTTTTCCTATTAATATTTTTTGAGTATGGCCGAATTTTAGTTTCGAGATCAGTCATTCGAGAAGAATCAGGAATTACTTTTCAAAACCATTTAATTTGTTTAGTTCGATTTAGTAATTCCTATGGATTTATCAATACATTGTCTCATCTAGAAACGCTGCTATTTTGATTACAAATCTGTAGGTTTCCTATTATGTAAAACTAGTTTTTACCCGCAGATCCGTGTATGTCGGTTATCGTGTAAGTATCTTCATTAAAAATTTCGTTAAAATCGGCGCACCGGTGTAGCCAGGTAAGCATAAAAGTCAGACAGACAGAGCTACTTTGAAATATAAGACATTAAGTATAGATTCCGTATGAATTAGATAACTACAAGTATAGTAGGTATGAGCTCATCTACAACTAGTTTTTGCTTTTTGTTTAATGTATTTTATTTACATTAAATTGTGTTTACCAATACCAGTTTATGACACCGACTAAGCCGACCTATTTGTAAAACTTAGCCATACTTCAAGTTCAAATTAATGTTAATATTAAAGATTAAGAATTGCTCTAAAATTCTGTATATTTTACGATAGCTATGCGGCACTAAAATTTGACAACATCTTTATGTCAAAACCCGTATTTGTACTAAATAGTATTAATAACTGAATATAGTATAGGAAAATCTTATGTAAAAGAAAACATATTTGGTTATAGCCAGAATATGCTATTTGATGCGTCGACATTGTACCGAATTTTTATGGTAAATTTTTTTTTATCAAAATATGCGGACCTAACACCGTAGTGTTAGGTCCGCATATTTTGAAGGCATACCTTGTGAGAGTTTTAAGATTCTGACACGAAAATAGTAACGATATTGGAGATAATGTGTTTATATTTTTAGCATATATAAACAGATGTAATTGATAAAAGTTTTATAAAAAGTAAACGAATAACAAGGAATTTTAGGCTTGAATTTGACTTTAAAGGTATCAAACGTTTTTTGAAAGTCAGTCCTTGAACTTAATTTTTTCACTGGATTGGAGTACAACGCTGCTATTATAAATATTCAAATTAACGTCACTTTTCTTATTTATCGGTGCTGGAGCCATCCTCCAGTCTTCCTCACTAATCTCATAATCGATCGGATTTACTGTAGTAGTAGTAATTCTATTGACATACCCATTGTTATTTACATTTATGTTTAAATTATCATTGTTATTAAGATTATGTACATTATTATTTTCGCTATTGGATCCTATATTCACACTGACTTTATTATTCTTATTTGCATTTACATAAACAAAATCACTAATATATATTTCAACTTTTTCTTTGATTAGTATGGTAATATTAGTTCCATTTTTGGGCAAACCTGCTTTGCATTGGGCAATGTAGTCCCAAGATCCGGCGATACACTTCATGTAACGGAGTGTTTCTGATGTGTAATAATTTGGAGTGTTGCATACTGGGTTTACAATAGTTCCTGGTGCTACGTAATGTTTGCAAGCCTTGTATCCGTTTGTACCTGGAACTTGGCACATGAAACGGACGCTGGGATCTGGATCCAGCCGGCAGAATTCTGTGAAAAAATAATAATACATGAAATATATGAAAAATCTGAGTAGGATGTTGTTGTGTTTTTTAAGAAACAGTTTTAAATAAAAATTATCTTATATTTTTGTTTCGGTAAGCTTTTGTATGTTTTTTTAAAATTAAATTTCTTAACGTTTTACGAGTTAATAAGTTCGATAACTTAATACTAAAAATGTTTTTTATGCAAACATATGTTGTTACGTTTCACACTTTAACTAGTGGATTAAACGTTATAAAATATTGAGTACTATTTGTTCTCATCATCATGCAATATATAGGGTACCTTTCATCTCGATTCAGAGGGAATTTGAATTGATTGTCAAAATCAGCTAGAACCAATAATCTGATCAGTTAAGTGTATACTTACGAACGCATTGAGGCATATCCTGGTACATTACTCCCCCGAGGCAGTACACAGATTGGGTGCCATTTCCATCAGTACCACCATCTGGTTCCAAAAGACCGTACCCTCGTTGACAACTGACTGTTAGCACAAAATTATCAAATGATTGGCCAGGTTTTGCAGATGGGAGATTGGATACTTCATATTTTCCATGGTCAGGGTAGGATGGAAGAATACAATTCCCTGGTTTTGGTGTAGGTGTAGGTGTTCTGAAATGTATTAAATAGGTCTTTAGTAGAATTTTTATGAATAAAAGTGTAGTGTACCCTACTTAGAGCGCAAAAGAAATATACTATAGCTCCTTCTACCGCAGATACTACGGAGTAATGTACTACACAAAGAAAATACCAATCCTGCATAGTACAATAGAAATTCTCGCGCCGATTTACACATTTACAATATCCCTATATTAACTGTTGTGCCGTGGCCTGCCCGGTATGATCTCCTCGCTTGGTCGGAGATCCTTTCTTTGTGTTGGAGGGACATAATATCCGTTCCTCCACAGATAAATCCAGAATAGTTCATTTTTAACGTGCTACACGTCTAGAAATACCAAAACAGATTGTAAACTGTAGTAGAATGTAGCATGTTCTGTGGAAGATTTTGAGCTATTTAATGTAGTGTCGTAATTTACTTATAAAAGTATGTAAACGTGTGGTAATGGATTTAGAATACGCCAATATACCACCCTTGTTCATCCCGTGAGTAATGCAAGACCCGACTTAGCATACTGTGTAGTAGATCAGTTTTACAATGAGGAGGAAAATTTGCCACAAATTCTTGTATCAACTTAGTTTGCCACCGTGGTATAAGTCTAAGCCTTGTTTTAAGGAGAGTTCAAGGCCCGGCCCTTTTTCTATTAAGACTAAGACTATATTTAATGATGATTTGATTATTATAAGCTTACGGTTTTACAACTGGAGTTCCTATTCTGTTGCAAAGTTCATCAGATTCATCGGATCCATCTGCACAATCTTGTACCTGTTGGCAAAAAAGTATTAAGTCGGAGATGGTATAAATTCCACATAGCGAATAATTGTGTCTAAGTTAGCAATTTAACACTAAGTAATTTATCACCAAAATTAGAAATATTGATTTATTTATCAGCAGGCTAGGTTCCATAGTACAAGCTAGTAGTAATGTGTGAAGTTCTAATAACCCTCCTTTAGATTTTCCGTAGTCGGGTAAAAACTGAACTGGGCGAGAATATAGTGATGTGGGTATTCTGTTTCAGAACTTACCCCATTGCAATCCGCGCCTTGATCGACACAAGCTCCATAAGCGCACTGGAAGAGATACGAAGGACAAGTTTTATCCGCACATGCCGCTACAGTCTCATCAGATCCATCTGGACAGTTCGGGGTTCCATCGCAGTGGTCGAAAGCTGAGATGAAGCTTCCGTCTTGGCACTTGAATTGGACCCTGGGAAAGCGAATTATATGTAGATACACTCTCGCCTGTTTTAAATACATTCTGGCAATTTTTCAAATTTCATTTACAGCATTAACGTTCACAAAAATAGTAAAAATAAGTTGAATCATCATCATCATCATCAGCCTATCGCAGTCCACTGCTGGACGTAGGCCTCTCCAATTTCACGCCACTTAGTTCGATCTATGGCTTCTCGCATCCAGCTCTTGCCAGCCGTCTTGCGCGCAAATCATCGTTCCACCTGGCCTGTGGACTATGTATGATATGTGACTACTCCAGCTTAGTTCCTAGCTCCAACATCCTCAATATATCTTCTTGTCTATGTCCATGGTAGGCTGCCTTCAGATAGACATAATTAAAATCGGACATAGTTTGTTGAAAAATCACAAACTGCGTTTTTCTCAAATCAAATTACTAAAAAAATCAAAAAAAGTTGATAATGAGATAAATAGGGTTGCCATATAACCCGTCACTAAGCCTACCCGATTTTCTGAGTGTCATTTCTACATCTTGGAAGTAATTCATCTGAGTTGTCAGCACATTCTGTCACTCCGTTGCATGGAGCTGTGCCATCTACGCAGGCGCCGTAGGTACAACGGAACCAGTTCGGTTGACACCTGTTGAAACAAAAAATGTAGATAAAGCTGGACCATATAATAATTAAAATTTTGTCAATTAATGAATTTTCATTTTCAAAATACTCTGAACTTCATCTATCGTTCTCTATCGCTCTGAATTTTTATATATAAAACTTTTTTTAAACAAATAATGTACACAAATTTAAAAGTAAATTTGTATTTTACTTTAACGAAAGTATTCATGGGCAGAAGCTACCTAGTTATTTAAAATTATAGAATTAAATGAAGTAATATGAAAACTTACAACGTTTTTCTACAGAGAGCGTGGGTCTCGTCGCTACGATCTGGACAATCCACGGCCCCATCGCACTTGCCATCAAACGAAATGCAAGTTCCATCTCGACACTGCCACTGGTACTTTCTAGAATTAAACATTGTTATGTTAATGTTTGCTGTGCGGAGAGCTACGCTTCGACATGCATGGGCCGACTCAACCGGAGTGATACCAGGCCTCACAGAAAACCGGTGTGAAGCAGCGCAGGCGCTGTGTTTCACCGAATAACTGTGGATACCGGAGGCCCATAATCCAACCCTTCCCCTCACCCCCCTCTCCATCCCTCAAGGCCGGCAGCGCACTTCTGACCCCTTTGATGTTGCAGGTATACATAGGCGATGGTAATCGCTTACAATCAGGCGATATGTCTGCTCATTTGCCGCCTATTTCATAAAAAAATCCATTCCTATTCACCCCATGGGTATTGTAAGCCTGCTCTTAAGGAAGCAAGTCACACAGGGTTACACTGCAAAGTGTAACCTTTTTCTTCACTATATTTACTACTACTTCTCCAGGTGGACGAATGGCGTATATGGGACTCTCGGAG
Source organism: Hyphantria cunea (assembly GCA_003709505.1). NCBI lineage: Eukaryota > Metazoa > Arthropoda > Insecta > Lepidoptera > Erebidae > Hyphantria > Hyphantria cunea. The sequence continues at coordinate 218,253 of PKRV01000926.1, forward strand.
GAATAGTTTTTTGTACCAATTAACCAGGCAGTGGCCTGCCTAGACAGCCGGGAGGAACTTCAGAATAGTTCCGGCGGCTTTTGGAGTCGCCTCAGCTGTACCCTACGAATGAGGTAAATCCCGGGGTGTAACTCCTTCTGGAGGATAACGTCCTCACAAAAGACCGCGGCTTGCAAAGAGTAACTAATACCAAACCGCCCAGCCACTGTGATTTAATAAGACCAAAAGACATCCTTTCTAAAGAGAGACCTTTATCTAGCAGTAAGCTGTTGGGCTGTAGAGGATAAAAGTACTCTTAAAATAAAGTTATCCAATTCTCTGGACTCACCTGCATCCAGATTGCCTTTTGTACCGGTGTACTTCTAAGTCTTCCGACTTTACGAGGCTTCTGGAAATGGTAGACCATATTTTAATATGAATAAGGTTCTCTTGAATCTCTTGTTCATGTTTTTGTTATATATCAATACGAGAGGTGATAAATTAAGAATACGGAATAAATTTTCCTTAATTAATACCGTCAGTATTAAAGAGTTAATTTAGAGTTAAGAACATGCAGATCAACCGCACTTGAAAAAAAGGTAAACTTTAAAGAATCTCTGTATGGACCTATCAGGCCACTTTGGTATAGTGTGTAACAGTAGATTATTAAAGGCTGCTGACGAGATTATAACTGTACGACGCTGCTGCCAATAGTATGTTCAATTAATTTTGTCGATTGTAACATAGACATTGATTTGCACAGCTTACCCTCTATTACCACATCCTGCTTCATCACTCCCATCAAAACAATCGAAGATTCCATCACAGACACGTTCTAAGTCCAAACATGTTCCATCTTGACAGTCAAACCGCTGGCGATTGTCAAAACTAAAAATTAGAAGAGTATCATGAGTGTGCAGGTTTTTTAATGCTACAGAAGGCTAAAACCTTCTTTTTTAAAAGAGATCTGTATCCAGTAATAGAACGGTGCAGGTAATATGCAAATGGGCTACTAAGTGAGTACCACCGCGTTTGGATTTCATTGCAATATTAGAACAGTTAGCTTAAAAACAGTTAAGTAATATTATTTAGAAATGTATGACTGGGTGACGGTATACGATCTGGCATTTATTATGGAAAAGAGTTCATAGCTTTAGTCGGCAAAATGAATGCGTTTAAATCTCAGCCTTTTGTTGAAAATGGTACCCACGTCCTTGGGTTAACTAGCTAAATAGGTCTGTTAATGTCTGTTCGATCCAGGTTTAATTGATTATTAGTTATTAGTTAGTTGATTAGTTGGTTCAGCAGTAGTAGACTTAAAGGAAACCTCAACATAGTTTGGGGAAAAAGGCTCATAGAAAGTTAATGTAATTTTAAATATTTTTTAATTTAAATGACATTACTTGCAAGATGATGACTTGGGTTCGGTGACTCTCGTTACCGCTGGAGATGTCACTGAAAAATAAATAAACATATTGTATAAAACCATTTGATTAAGCTTAGTCAAGATGCACGTGTTTCGCATCGATTATCTTTCTGAAATCACTTACGCATTTATTCTCGTGTATAACTGGTTAATATTTTGTTATAACCATGTGACTTAGCGCGGAGGTGACGTCAATTCCATACTTCTATAATTTTCTAATAACGTTTACGTTTGTAGAATATTACCTTGGCTAGAGGACAGGTTATGACTCAGACGCCGGAGATCGCTAAATGATCTCCGTCCTCCATAAGCGCGGGCCTTAGGGTGACAGGTGACAAAATAGGGACTCGAGGGTTCCTACACAGGAGGGGGCCACCTACCAAATAGTGTATGGCCCGAGGTACGTCGGGGTTCCAGGGTTTTCTTTCCAAAAGTGCACCTGGTTTCCCGGCTCCTAGTGCCCGCTATGGCGTGCGGGTTTAGTCGGTTCGAGTCCGATATGCCATGGTAGGTGGAATTTAAGGGTATCTCCGCACGGGGAAAAAAAAAGGTTCAGGTTTATAACATCTTCTCTCAATGAACTACCACGTGTAATATGCTAGAATAAAAGTATATCTATACTAAATATGGCTTTAAACCAGTATCAAATAGACGTAATTTCAAGATAAGAGGCTGCAATAATTGACTTTTATGTTATACAAAGGCTATCAAAAGGTACGTAGTCATGAGCTCGTGATTATTGTTAATATCGTCAAGGTTATTGCAGCTTTCTGTACAATTAAGTAAACATATTAGTCCACGTTGTTGTGAATAGTTCACATATTTTTCAATTTTATTTAGCACGCGGCCTCACCCGCATGTGTGTCGCAGTAAAGTAGCCATGTTACTCGCAGGTTTCGTTTGTCATGATAAAGTATAGTAAAATACCTAACATCAAGAGCCTATAACTATCAGACGATCAGAGATCAGACGTATCGCCTGATGGTAAGCGCCCGCAACAATAGAGGCATCCCATGTGCGTTGTCGGCCTTTGGGGGATGAGGAGAGGGACGGGGGCAAAGGTTAGGTTATGGGCCTCCGGTATTCTCATTCACTCGGTGAAACACAGCGCAAGCGCTGTTTAAGATCGGTTTTCTGTGAGGCCGTGGTTTCACTCCGGCCGAGCCGGATAATCGTGGTCCACGGTAAAACTTCTGGATCACTTCTGGACGAACGCCTCGGTTTTTCGATGTCTTTGAGGGGATTTCCTTTACGAAATGCTGACATAATTGCATCATAGGTACAAAAACTTAAGAGCTAGATTATAACAGCAATTGAAAACCTCGTTAAAGAAAAACAAACATTATCAAAATTAATGCGAGACTTGATTACTTAATGGCTTGTTAATGGGAAATTGGATATATCAGTACTTTACCTATTAATTTCTTATTACCATCAGTTTTTCGTTTGAGTGTGGAATTTTCTACTTAATTGGAACCACTAGCAATAAAATAACTAAAAACGACACTTATTCAGTTTACCACGGTTGCTGGCAGCTTAGTTTTTTATATCCTTTTAAAATATTTAAATAAAAATGGATCAAAAAAAAATTATGTGCATGCATAACTTTCGATAGACTGCACCAAATTGGATAATTCTGTTTTTTATGTGTTTGTCAAGACAAGATTTGTATAGAAAAAAGGTGTTATATTTTCTCAGTTCGCTTAGTCGTATACTATGCAGCCCTGCGGGAAGTTAACACATACTATAACTAGGTAATTCGGAAAATATTCACGAAAATGAATATGCCTGTATGAAGTTCGCCGGGTCAGTTAGTAATATACATATACGTATACGTATACGTACAGTCGTATAGCTGACCCTGCATTCGCAATGAGCATGGTGAAAAACACTTTTGGATTCTGCTTATATTTTCTATCAGATATATTAGTCATTTTGGCAGGCAAATACACAAAAAAAAATTGTCCAACATTGGTCATGCAACGAATATAAATCTATAGATACGGACAACAACGTGTATAACTTCAAAACTATTGCCCACTCACTTCTCTGTAGGACCACATTTAATTAAAATCGTTTTATATAATCTGGGTTTTTAACTTAGCTGCCCTATTGACAGATAATGAATCACCTTAGTTTAACAGCTTTCCGACTTTATTTTAAAGAAATAGTAATATATTACTTAGCTTTTCATGGTATCACAGTGCAGGTAGGGTGCCGGTGTTCCGTGATAATCGTTAAAGTCATTTTACGACAATTGTGTGAATATAGGAGTATTAAATTTTGCACAGTTACAGTTTATATGAAAGGAGAGTGCATAGAACTAAGAAAAAAAAAGAGTTATGGTCAAATTTCGAGTATTAGTGTGTAATATTAAATTGCCAATTCCTACAGTATTCTTTTCATTTATTTCGTTGTTGATTCTAATTTTAATATTTCGTAGGACTTCCCGAGTCTCGTAACTCGGTGTGTTCGTGGGTCACAGCTGTTGATCCTGGAATACAGGAGTTATAATGGTGGGTGTGGTGGGCGGGATTGGTCCCTTATAGACAGGAAAAACATTACGACGGTATTAATTTTTCCTATTTCTTTAAGAGTCTTCAACGTTGTCAAGATTTTTCCTGTTGCTGGCAATTTAATAAACGTCCCGAGCCCAGTAGTGGGTCATTATGTTGATGATTAAAAATATATTTGTATGCTTATCAGCAACCTGGTTGTTGTAGTATAGTTTTGTCTAGTTTGGGATCTAACAGCCGTGTTAGAGTGTGAGAATATTGTTACTACTTTTAATGCTAAAGATTGGCACGTATAAAAATAAAGTGTATTGTCGAATAATTTATTTAGCATCGTTAAGGAAAATAGTAGGCTCTTTAACACGAAGTCACATTACTCAGGAAAAGGAGGTTCCCTGGACGCGATAGCAGTTAGCGTATGGATTGTCTGTCACTGTCGATCAAAAGGTCACGGGTTCAATTCCCAACTGCAGCCAAAAAGTGTCATTGGATATTTTCAATAAGAAATACCTGATAAAGTGTTCCACGACCCTGCCTCGGGTACGTACCACTAGGTCAATCGTGCAGTTAAATAGATATATAAATAAAAACAAAATATTTCGGACATCTAACACACAAAGCCATCTATCCCAAGTTAAGCAGAGCTTCAATTATGGGCACTAGACAACTGATATAAATACATATATACTATACTTATATATATATTTTTGTAAATATATACATACTATACATAGAAAACAACGAAACTCCGAAACCAATATTTGCAGATAATACAAACATATGGGTCGACCCGGAAATCGAACCCAAGATCTAAAGTAAAGCAGTCGCATACGCTGCCAATGCGTCACCGAGTCAGTTTAAAAGTTTAGAATCACCGAGGCAGTTTATAATACCATCATTATTGTTAACTTGTACCAACATTCATGTAGTGCCTTTTTTTTATAAACGTGCAGACGTGTGGCAAACGAGCAGATGTATCGCCTGATGGTAAGCGAGTACCGCCGCCAATGGACACCCGCATGGGAAGCAGGTCGAAGCGCAGTGTAAGAAGGCCTCCCGCAAGGAATAGTATCTTAATAATGAAGAATTAATTTAAAGCGGATTGTCAATCGGATGTTCAAAACATATAAAATATAAGCAGCTACAGTAGATAAAAGTAACTTGAAAATGATATACGTATATCATTTAATTAATAAGATTTTTAAAAAACTCGCCAAGAGTTCAGACGTTTCAAACTATACATACCAATAAAGAAATTAATTCATTTCAAAAATTTGCCTACAAAAAAATAAAGCAATAATATAAAAAAAAATAAACCTTATACACATACATATTTGATTCTACTGCCTATTACAAAATAAATTAATCCGCATAACAACAAAAAAGAAACAAAAAATAATAGTACTCACCCACACTAACTAAAAACAAAACACAAATTAGCATTTTGCACATCACTATTCTCAACTAAACACTAAAGTTAACTAAAACTTGACTAGTTATATAGCAGCTTAATTAATTATCAATCACATACCATATTCATATATTATTTAACCTCTATCACGAATAGAATGTGTTAAATCGAAGCGTGTTATCATGAGCACTAGCGGTCATCGCGGAAAAACCAGCATACACTGTCTGTCTGGTGATACCAGACTACAAAAGTTTAATTACCACACTTCACTTTTTGTAATGATAATATTTGAATATATTTTGCGATACTGTATTTTGGAACAACATAACGTGAAAATTTTTTTTTTTCAAATATCTTTTCTTAAATACCTCTCAGCATTACAATATAAGTCAACTAGATTTGGGATGAAGCAATCGGTGCCAAAACCGATAGGCTATCTAATGCTAATGACTAAGGACTCCCCAAGCCTATTAATAGCCTCACCCCAAAGGTGTGTAACTCGGATAGATAAAAATTTACATAATATACTTTAACATACGAATGCGACTGTTGTGCAAGAGGTCTCAGGTTCGATTCCTGAGTCGGACCAAATGTCTGTATGATCTGCAAATATTTGTCTCGGAGTTTGTGTGTTTTATATGTATAATATGTATGTAGTTACAAAAAAAAGTATATAAGTATTAATATCAGTTGTCTAGTACCCATAGTACAAGCTCTGTTTAGTTTGGGACTAGATGGCGTTGTGTGTTAAAATGTCTGGACATTTTTATTTTATTTTATTTATTTAATACAAAATTTAGCAAATCAAACGTCTGTTCCGATTTCCGTAAACTATCATCATCATCATCATAAGTAGAACGAAAAAACAATCCTGATAAGTTCATTTCTGGTTCAACGTGAAAAATGATATATTTAATGTGAAATATCTAAGCTATTGAGTCACGCTGATGACAGCACGACTGGATCGACTTGACCGGGGTTTTACTACCTTTTTATAGAAGATTTTTTATTTATTTATTTATTTATCTTTATTGTACACACTTAACAGATAGAAAAAAAAAGAATTACAACATGCAAATGTGAAAATTAGCGGTCTTATCGCTCATGGCGATCTCTTACAGACAAACTTTATACGGATAATTTGGTGACATTAATAAGGGTACCAGTAGTAGGGTGGCAGAAGATCAACTTAAAGTCACAGTATACGTGCTGCTGTGTCATTGGTGATGCGAGACCGGAGGTCCCATGATGCAGAAGCATCATAATAGGCGGCCATAGTATGAGTTACCATGCTACATTATTGCATTGTCTGAATTCGCAATGACTCTGTTGACCACCACTTTTGGATTCTGGTTAGCCGGCTAGAACATAAAAATACCACACAACAAATACTTTGTTCTTGATTTTTTTATATTTAACCAAAATTATGGGAACGTTGAGTAAATTGGCAACATTAACCTTAATTACAGCGAGACGAGTTCTATGAGGTTACGTCAACAAACAACGATGGTTCTTGGGAACGGGTACTTTTAATATTGCCTTATAACATCAAACATATTTGCAAATTATAAAAAAAGTGAATTAGATTGAAATAAGGAAAAATATTAATTTTATTTCAAAGTTATGTGTGATTTTGCGGTTGGTAAATCATAAATGCATTGGACAAAAAAGTACTTGTGGTATATGCCAGGAGATCTCACATGTTTTGTTTTTTATGCCTGAATAGAATTCAAAACACTAAAGCACAGTAGTCGTATACTTTGCGACCAAGACAGACAATAATTAAACGGATAACGTAACATAATGCAACGCTTTAAAAAACAGTTTAGAAAATACTTTGTGTGATCCACAAATTGTTTTTCTAAGTCAGGAGGTTTTGTATTTGATTACCACCCAACACAAATATTTACGTGTTATCCACCTGTAGCCGTCCACTGCTAAACGAAGGTCTTATTCAAGGCGCTAACTATCCGGCTCTTAGGTATCCTGCATCCATTCGTCAAGGAATGGTGTGATCGATCACACTTTGTGTGGTCTACGATTTTTTTTCAGAATCTGGGTGTTTTTTTGCGTTTCTTACCAAAACGTCCTTGCTTAGGAAAGACAGCCTCTTTCTTGACATCGTCCGTCTCTCATGCAGCATGGTGCCTTTCACTAAGTTTGACTTTTACGTGCATTTGTTCCTTGTTGAAGTATAATTTAACTATTATTTATATATTTAAATCAAAGACTATGTTTTATTAAGGAGCAATTGCTGATTTTTAAATATGTATCGTTTGAAGTAGGTTTAACTTATTTTTCTATGAGAATTTTTCTTGTAATGGATCTTAAGTATCTTGAAATATACAGTAAAGAAACCTTTATTAATGAACTCATATAACCTTGGTAGATGTTCGCAGACGTCGAACCGGTATTCATTGCGCTATGGCCGCCACCAAAAGCGCTCACGTCACGCACTTCTGTCAAAAATAAAAATATTAAAACATGTTTATTTGCTAAAATCAGGTTTTTCGTTAGAAGAATATACTTAGTCGTTACAGTGATGTATAGACATGTTGTCGTGTGTGTTTTTGTTGATTAGTGTTGGTGAGTACACATAATTTTTATAGTTCTACTTAATTACGACAGACTTAAAGTAAGAAGTTTAATATATTAAAGGAAACTACGAAGTAAATATAATATTTATGAAAGAAATATATAATTTATCGATAATCTACTAGACTTGTTATAATTTCTAAAACTGGTTTTCTTCAACAAAGACAAAAAAGTTTAGTATCTTTTCCTTATTATTCTTACACTTTTTATTTTTAATCGTAGTGTATTTGATAAAGTACGTGTCAGGATTCATGTCCGTGTTTTGACGAATTAAGAATAAGGAGTTTACACTTTTCATCCCGTGGGTGTCGCTAAAGTTGATCATGGAAGTAACTACAGGATACCAGCACTGCATAGACAAGAAAAACTAGACACAAACCCAACCCGATTAGTAGACCACAACCTCCTTGCTAAGGAGAGGTCTACATATACTAAGTCTGGCCTTAAATACTATTACAATAAAAAATAAACAAAATTTCTTTTGAATTTGGAATCTGTCATTTTTATACGATTGTTCATTGTGTTTTCTTATTTACGCGCCAATATATTGTAAAATATTTTGTGATATTAAAATGGAGTGGGGTGATAAAGACAATCGAATCGCTATGATTTTCAAGTAGGTATGGATCCAAATACTATTTTTTAAATCCTCATACGCTTGGTATTAGTCAAATGCGACTGCTGTCCATGAGGTCTCGGGTTCGAATCCAGGGTCGGACCAAATGTTTGTATGATTTGCAAATATTTGTTTTGGAGTTTGGATGTTTTCTATGTGTAATATGTATGTATTTACAAAAAAAAAGTATTTATGTATTCATATCACTTGTCGAGCACCTGTAATACAAGCTCTGCTTAGTTTATAATAATAATAATAAATATGTTTAGACATTTTGTTTTTTTTTTTAGGTTGTGTGTAGATGGCGTTGTGTGTTAGATGTCCAAAATATTTATTTTATACTATTTATCATTGCTAGTGCTAGTGCTAGTGCTAGTACTAGTGCTCGGGCTAGTGCTCGGGCTAGTGCTAGTTCTAGTGCTAGTGCTAGTGCTCAGGCTAGTGCTCGGGCTAGTGCTAGTGCTAGTGCTAGTGCTCGGGCTAGTG
>PKRV01000926.1:228266-302520 GCA_003709505.1 Hyphantria cunea
GTGCTAGTGCTCGGGCTAGTGCTCGGGCTAGTGCTAGTGCTAGTGCTAGTGCTAGTGCTAGTGCTAGTGCTAGTGCTAGTGCTAATGCTCGGGCTAGTGCTCGGGCTAGTGCTAGTGCTCGGGCTAGTGCTAGTGCTAGTGCTAGTGCTAGTGCTAGTTCTAGTGCTAGTGCTAGTGCTAAGTATTAAAATAATAAAGATTAGTTTGACCTGTGAGTAACTACTAGTTTTATGATTTCTGTTGTTTTTTTTTCTGGTTAACTTGTTTTGTCTAGATATTTGTATTTCCTTTGCTTGTCAGTTTATCTGCTGCTCTTATGTCCTTCTCATCATTCAGATTTCATGAACTCTTCTTTCTTTATCCAAGCGGTACTACTCTGGAATGCCCTCCCACTCGAAATCAGGGTGTCCACAAACCGTTTTACTTTCAAAAAGAAGTTACACGATCTCCTTCTCAGTGAAACGGCAGAAAGTTCCAACCGATAGCTGCTTCACCTTATATTCGGGTTATCATAGTGTACGAACGTAATGTATTTGTGTCAGTATATATATATGTATATGGATATGTATGTGTATGTATATGTATGTGTATATATGTATATGTATCTATATGTTTTTTTTTCTGTGTAAAGCTCCTTTCTATTGATAATGTTACCTCTGTGCACCACCTACCTTACAAGATTTCTACACCACCCTAAGGTTGACAGGAAGAGAATGCCTTGGGCATTAAGTCCGCCATTGTACAAATGTGCATGAAGTTTAAATAAATATATAAATAAATAAATATAATAAAAGGCTTAATCTCAGATATTTACGTAGGCATAAGGTAGCATTTCATTTGATTTTGTCCTCCTTTAATATAATATCATTTTATCTCAGAAATCTGCAAATCTATATTAGAAATATTCATAGATTTTAAGCAAAGTTCTGACGTAAACGAAAAATTTCTTTGAATAGGTACTAATTTTTTTCTTATTTTTAAATCACCCTATTTAAATCTGTTCAGTAATTACGAGGATGTACGACGTTGAACTAACAAGGAAACAGAAAGCAAAAAGAAGAATTTTAAATAACGCTATTTTGTCCTTTTTCAAGACAACTCCGGAATTAGGAATATATCCTGTGTCGCGGGGGACTTTAAAAACCTATGTGAAACAGACACAATGTACACCCAGACACAGAAGATGAGACCCATGTGAGAATTGAACTTAAAACACCTAGCGTAAAGTGTGTGCCTAGACCACTACGCAGCTCGTGCAGTCTTTATCTACTTTAAAAAGCAAATAAATCGGGCTGTACTGCACAATTATATGGAATGCGTATGTGTAAATACAGATTTTGTGGAAAAGAACTGGTTGCATGTCCTCCCCAACATGAAGAGAGAATCCTTCTACCAGTGGCGCAGTGGTAGCGTAAGCGACTGCTTAAATGTTTGTATGATCTGCAAATATTTGTTTCGGAGTTTAGGTGTTTTCTATGTATACTCTGTATGCATTTACAAAAATAAAGTAATTATGTATTTATATCAGTTGTCTAGTACCCATAATACAAGCTTTGCTTAGTTTGGGACCAGATGGCGTCGTGTGTTAATTGTCCGAAATATTTATTTATTATTATTTATTAAATGATCATGCCTGGCAGCCTAACGGTTGATGTTAGATGATCGTACGTATAAATCAGCGCGAGAACTTTTCATATCGCGTTACAGGATTAGCTATTATTTCGTAGTTAGATGTCTTATGAAGTATGAAGGTAATCTCTTAATCCTGTATTAGGTGTAAACTTTTGTTTTACTCTTAAGAAAACTTCAAATTAATTGTAACATTTATTCAGTTTTTATTTGGAAAAACTAACTGTCCTATCAAGGAAGGGGCGTTGGTAGCTGTGTCATAGATTAATACTTTTGAAGCTATTATTATTACCATTCCAAAGGTTCTAAAAAACCTTCTTCTTTTTTAAAAGAACCACGCTGATTTACGCAAGGCTTCACGGGGCGTTACCTCTCACAGAAGATCAACATGAAATGCTGTCGAGTTTCATTGGTACAGTCGTTGCCCAATGATGTAGAAGTATTTCAATAGACCGCCGTAGTGTGGGTCACCATGCTGCATTGTTGTGTTGTCTGTATTCGCAATGACTATGGTACTAATGACTATCAGACAGTGTAGTCACTTTAACAGGCTCAAACATAAACAAAAAATGGAATCTAAGAAGGTGACTTAGTTACACACTAAGTGATTTCATTGCTGAAATGTGTAATGAAATAATCAAACGTCTTTATTCTTATTAATGGCTTTTAGTGACCAGTCCCCAAAAACTTAAATGAAAAAAGTAAAGTGTTTCACGTCGCTTCTCTTTCAACGATCGCTAACGCGTCTATTGTCTTGAATTAATGGTTTTAATAATTTGTTTTGATAACTTGTGTCTTAGCGTTGAGAGATGTCATTCCCATGATTAGTTTTCTATTATTGTTTCTGGTTAAAGAATGTCAACATCACTAAGGCGGCAGCTATTGCACTGTGTACTTTGAAACACCCAGAGCCGTATGCTCGATAGGAGCTTCCTAATTCCTGCCAGATCACCAAATCTATACTCCATATGCTCAAAATACATCTTAAATTTTTAACCGCAAAAATTTTTCTCCCATTTGTCAGCATCAAAAACTGGAACTTACCAACCACTATAAATTAAAGCATTATAAGGAAAAGACGATAGCTTATAAAACCTAAGTATTTTTATACTGATGCAGTAAACTACATAAGCTGTTTCAGATCCGTGCTGACCGACCGACCGTTCACTACATAAAACCTGTTAATCAGACTGCTGAGTTTCCACTAATTTTAGTAGTTCACTGCTGGAGAGGTCTCAATTTAAAAGTAAGGTTTGTGCTACTATAGAGACGGTTTGGTACAGATTCTGTTTCAAGTCTCCCTTGTCTTTGCAATGCTATTGTCCTGTGTAGTTTGCAACTTAAGTCGGCTCTAACGATTTTGTATGGATGAACAGGAGTGGTGACATTCTGGTTTCTCAATCCCTCACCACACAGATGGAACTCTGGTTTAGGATCAAACATGTTCTCATCACTTCATATTATAAAAAAAATTTCTCCGCCACATCTATATGTTTGCGATAAACTCAAAAGCTACTGCACGGATTGTTATACTGTTTTTACTTATATAAAGACTGATTCTTGAGGAAGGTTTTCAAGAAGGTTTATAAAATAGTTTTTAAACTTTTTTAATATGTCAGCTAAAATATAACGAGTTTTGCTGAAGAAGTCGGAAAAAGCCGCACATTTCAGAGGAACATAGGCTATCTTGTATTTCTCAAAGCCACGTTCCGGCTTTGAGAAATATAAGATAGCCTATGTAGCCTTGCTAGTATTTTTATATAACTCCCACAGAATAATACTTCACTGCGGACAGCGGTGAGGTGTTGAAACATCCATACATAAAATTGTTGTTTTCTTACCGGAATCTAACGACATATCCCTATTTCATCTTCTGTCACAATGTTAAATACAGTAATTGTATACTCGTGATTTTTTATTTAAAATTTACCTGACACTTTAGGACAACAAATCCTGTGTCGTGGGGGACTTTCCAAACATGTATGAAGTTGACACAAAAAAAACCCCGACTCAGAACAAAAATTTGCGGATCACACGAAGTGTTGTACTTTAACAAAATTTTTTACACCAATCTGCTCTATTCTGTTTTTGTTCAGGAGTGAGTTCATGAGCAATCCGTCGGCAAAAGATTTTCCTAACATTTTAATGCTGATGTAAAAATTTCTGAACTCTAACCAATTTCCAAAGGTCCAAATTGAAATGTCGCACACCAACGCATTATAGTGCTCAAAGTTCCTTCCCAAAAGCTTTTTGAAGACCAGCAGGGAAGTCTTGCGGCGAGTCAGAAGAGCGTCAGAATTTATTTTCACCAAATGAGTTTTCATGTACGAAGCAGGGTATAAAGTGAACTTTTGTATTTTGTGTCAGATACAACAAAAACAGCAATATTAAACAAACGGAGAGTTCCATTCGGAGTCTGTCTACTGTGTCCGGCACAAACCATCCACATCATTCATTGTGAGACTGATAGAAAACAAGCAACGAATTTTGGTCAGAAATAGCGACCGGTGACTATGTCCGATTGCTGCCACCGGCCACAGTAACTACGGTTACCAGTAACCAGTAGTAGCAACGGGCGACACATTTGCGCAGCGCCTTAAGGAATATAACATTCGAAACCCAAACGTTACTGGCGACAAGTAAGGCTCAACTTAAAACTTTCATTTAAATAGTTATCTTGGTATATACATGTCATGCGGAAGGACAAGGAATGTGTTAGTATAAGAGATCAAAAGATATACAATGAAAGTAGAAGGAACAAAAGAGGAAGACTAATAATAAGTTGAATATAATGAATCAGGGCAATTTACTGTTCACTCCTTTATTCATTACGATTAGTAGAGTACAATGCATACTATCTCTACTTTATGCTATAATTATAAATTCGAAAGTCACTCTGCCCGTTTTCATCGTTACTCTTTCACGGCTCAACCTCTGCACTGATTTCAATGACATTTGGCATGGTGATACTTTGATTCTTGAGGAAGGATACAGGCTACTCTTTACCGCGAATCCGCGGGCAAATAAAATATGTAACCGGCTACAAATAAAATATGGGTAATGGTACGCAGGTTATGACTATGAAGCGAAAAAGAAGGGTATTCGTTTTGGAAAGGAAGTGTATGTATGTTTCTACATTACATAGTAGCGCCGACACTACTGAACCGATTTTAATAAATGCGGTGTTAATGTAATCGCAAAAATAGCCCGGGTGACTTAGTCAATAGAAATTTATTTAAAAGTTAATATGAAGTCGAATTATAGTCTTTTAAACTTTTCCTTGTTTATGGTTTGTATAATTGAATAATATAAATAATAAATATTTCGGACATCTAACACACAACGCCATCTAATCCCATACTAAGCGGAGCTTGTATTATGGGTACTAGGCAATTGATATAATTACATATATACCTTTTTTATTTTTAAAATACATATCATACAAAGAAAACACACAAACTCCGAAACAAACAATTGTAGATCATACTAACATTTGAGCCAACCCGGAATCGAACCCGAGACTTCAAGAACAGCGGTCGCATATACTACCGTTGCGCCACCGAGGCAGTCAGGCTTAACCGTTCCAGTATATGTGAAGGCGGTGGATGAAAACCTGTTCAAGTTTAAATATGAAGGGCTCATTGCATATTATAATTTATGTGCAATATAGTATAATTTTTTTTTTTAAAGTTTTTTTTTAATCTTTTGTTAAGTTAATATGTTATATATATAATAAAAAGCTATATTTCTTTGTAACTGAGACCTGAGTATGTCCTAAGTCTTCGCATGGTATAAGTACCTCGATTTATTCCAAAAGATTTAGCCTTAAAGCGTCCTAGCGTTGATAGATAACACATGATAGTTTCTCTAAAATATACTTATATTTTGTTACAGCGACGTCAGTTCTTGCCAGCGGATCATATTTCTGGTATGTAATATTTCATTAATAATATTTTATCCAAATTTGATATTATAAAGCTGAAAAGTTTGCTTATTTTTTTGGTGAACGCGCTAATATCAGGGAGAACCACGCTTCGGCATGAATGGGCCGGCTCGACCGGAGTGATATCACAGCTTCACAGAAAACCGGTGTGAAACAGCGCTTAAGCTGTGTTTCACCGAATGAGTGACGATACCAGAGACCCATACCCTAATCCCTCCCCCCTCCCCATCCTTTTCCCAATCCCCCAAAGGTCGGCAATGCACTTGTGACGCCTCTGGTGTTGCAGATGTCCATGGACGGCGGTAATCGCTTACCATCAAGCGATACGTCTGTTCGTTTAGCCGCGATTCCATAAAAAGGCATCGTTCATATGTTTATCTTCTTTCCAGTACCTCAGCTAGATCAACAGAATTCAAATGCCAACAAGGGTCGGACTGTGTCCGCATAGAGAATGTGTGTGACGGGACCAGGGATTGTGACGATGGAAGCGATGAACTCTTGTGCTTTAACTCTCAGTAAGAAATATTTTATAACGATGTTGTTCTTACTCATAAATTTTTATTACTGATGAAATAAAAAACCTCGTTTTTACTGTTTAAAAGACAACTGCCGCATTAGAAACATTTTATAGAGTATACAGGCCCAGCTAATTTTGGAATGGCTTTTTCCCAGAAGAGGTAAATCTTAGGGAAAGAAGGATAAGGACCTGGTCCACAATTTTGTCTAAGCAATTTTTATCATGAGCTGATTGACCAATAAATCCAAAAAAAACCTTTTTTACGAACTTAAATAAAATTTTTTGAACACAAGGATCAATGGGGACTTTTCAGGATTTCATTGGAGTGGTATTCTTTACGAGCCTGTAGATTTTTAGCTTGTTAGGAGTTAATGCTTTTGGGGTTGTCTAGGAGAAATCGGCGTTAACGATAAGATTACCGATTGTTACGTCTACAACTTTGTTACAATTTTTTTTGGTTTGTTTTCATTTTATGTATACAATAAAGATATGCAAATAAATACATCATTAAATAATTTCTGGTTCACGCAAAACATTTTTTCTTATATGAGAACCGAACTTTAAACAGAACAGGAATTCCCGAGGTGATCGCTAACCGCAACGTAAATAGGAAGGTTTGTTTACGATAATTGATTGCTGCTGAGCAACTATGAGTGGAAGGTTTATTCTAACGAGCAGAAAACCACATTGGATCGGAGGCCCAATGATGTAGAAACATCTTAATAAGCCACCATAGTGTGGGGCACCATCCTGCATTGTTGTCTGCATTCATAATGAGTATGGTGACCACTCTTGAATTCTGCTAATGCTAAGGCAGGTAGGCAGGTATTTTGGTTTCTACATTCACCCCAAACCGTAAAACATTTAATAAGTCACAATCGACCCCAATATTCTACTGCCATTAGTCCCTATAAAGTGACCACGATGGAGCTTACAAAGTTAAAAGTTTTTTATTCCAAGGACAATACCATACTTAGTCAGTTTAACCTTCTTTCAGATCAAACACCTGCATTTTACCGCCGTACCCAGCCCATGGTTCATATGAGGTATTGAATGTACCTAGAGATCGACTAAAAGGGCCTGGGCAGTCTTTCGAGTCGTTCTTGTTAAAGCTGAAATGTGATCCTGGTTATGGTATCACGGAGCCAGGGTTTGAGTCAGATGTCAATGGCGTCCGTGAAATATTTTGTGTAAACGGGAAGTGGTCTCAGAAAATGGCCGAATGTGTTCGTGAGTATATGTTTTTAGCAAACTTCAAAAAAAATAACAAAAGAAAACGACTTCAAGAACTGGACTGAATTGAAATAAGACTACAAAAGAAGCACCAGATTTCGAATACAAAAAATAACCATCAAAATTGGTTCACCCAGTCGAAAGTGCTGAGGTAACAAACATCAAAAAAATACAGTCGAATTGGGAACTCCTTCTTCGAGGATAAATCAAGTTTTAACGCCATGACATCTCGCCAGAAACATGTCAACATTACAAAATAAATAATGCATTCACAATTTTTATTTACAGACAGAATAAAGTCGTATTGTGTGTACTTTGTTTACAAAACCGCATTCCAATATAGCCTAAGTATTACTATATTTTATGTATCATTCATCAAAATCGGTTCAGAAATTTAGGCACTGTCGTGGAATTTTAAGAAAAAAAATCTATGTGAAAATATTACATATAAATAAAGATGTTAATAGTTTAAAAAAAATATTTAAAGTGTATTTGTGTATTACATATAAATTTTGACACACACTGCCTTCCTTTTGGCTTCACTGAAATCGGGTAAAAATACAAAATGAATGAAAAACATTTAAAAACAAATATTTATCAAAAAACTGAGTAACAATAGAATTTATATTTTATCTATTACTATTTTCACCTGGTATCGTTAAATTTGAATTTTATCTCCATCTGTCATTCTGTAATTTCCAGGATTCTGCAAATTGGATACAGATCCCAGCGTCCGTTTTATCTGTGCGGGGAGATTGTGTAAAACCTATGTTCCACCAGGGACAGTCGTTAATCCTATTTGTAACACTCCCATCTATTCTTCAACTGATGGACTCCTTTACATGACCTGTATAGGAGGATCGTGGGATTACGTAGCTCGGTGCAGAGCAGGTTAGTTTTCGAAGTGAAGTTTCTTTGCAGACAAAGTTATAATCGATCAATTTAAATAGATTTGATGAGGTATTTAATTGCCGATTAATTTCCGTGTATGTCGATTATCATGGTAAAGAATAAAAAGAATTTATGTCCTTCCTCAAGAATCTAAGTATCCCCATACCAAATTTTGTGGAAATTGTTTTAGCGGTTACCTATGATACGCTGTAGTGTTATATAGACAGAATAATTTTGGAATGGTTAATGTTATGATGAATTAGTTGTGTCGCTTTCTTTCCACAATACTCGCTTTTCTTTCTTAGATTGTGGTCGAGTGACCCCTGATGGTGTCCAACTTATAATTGATGGAAAGCCAGCTAAGCGTGGGGAACTACCTTGGCATGTTGGCATTTATCGGAAGAATACTAGGCCCTTCACGCAAATCTGCGGCGGATCTCTCATCTCCAACGACGTGGTTATTTCTGGTAAGATTGAATTATGATTCTTCTGAATGTTTAAATATCAATAATTTAAGTAGACCTAAGATGGAGTTTTTTGCGATTTGTTTGACCTCGTGACAACCCAGGAAGTCCACTTTCTTATTTATTTCTAGATCAATCATTGTTCCATCGACAATGGTCTGGCCTTTTAATTGAGAGACAGAGAAGAAGCGAGAGAAAGACTGACCTTCCGTTGCTTTTTTTAAAGTTACTGGAATTAACTGGTTTTAGATCTAACACCCCAGTACACTCCAGTAGCACACTCCTCCACAGCCGACTCCATATCTATAATCTATAAAGAGATTTGCATAAAAAATGTATTTTGTTTATATTTTCACATCTTTATTAATAAAAAAATTTAGTATTGTCTGTAAAGTTGGTTAACAGACTATAATTTTACATGATAACATCATAAGAAAACATTGATGTAAAATATGCTTCAGAAGCCTTAGGGTAATCGTGGCTCTCTATAACTTATTCCGCACTCTCACTTACACGCTCGGCTCAAGCGGAACGTGACAATAACTTATGCTTTTTCGCGGCGTATATCGATTTATAAGATATTATTGCGTCAAAAAACAAAAATAAGGAGTATAATTTGCGATTGTATCCGAAGAATAAAATCCACCTCGACGGCTGGAAAATATAGGCATAATATATGCGCCAGATAGAATGTCGTAAGAGGAGACTAAGCGAGTGCTATACGCAGGACATTACAAAGAGAAGTAAAACTTGAAATAAACATTATAGGGCTAGCCCTAGCCTCTTGCGAGGAATAGTAGGACAAGTTCTCCTTTCTACGAAAAGGTCTACATTCAGCAGTGTACTTATAAGTTCGGTAATGATAATGATGCTTTTTGGAAATTAATAGTGTGTTTCGTGGTCTTTTTCTCAGCCGCCCACTGTTTCTGGAGTGATTTACGGCAGCTACAGCCCGCGTCTGATTTTGCTGTAGCTATCGGCAAACTACACCGCGACTGGAATGATTCAAGAGATATTGATGTTCAAAAATCTAATGTATGTTAATTTATTTATATGAATTAAATCTATATACATTATTTTGTAGGAACCTCATTTATAATATCGGAGTCATTTTGCCTAAATTAGGTTGGGATCGGCTTCAAGTCTACTACGATACAGCTGACTTTTTACGCGGATCAACTGCTAAGCAATATCAAAGTTCTGTAAAAAGACTCCAATTACCAGTAACGATTACCAAAGATGTTTGAATGACAACTTTTACCGACGGCTGAACTTAAAATTAAATAATAGATAGGTAAATACAGAAAAAGTTACAGAAATTTAATGTAACAGCTTCAAGGAATTTTATTGCAGTGATTTTACATAAAAATTACAAAATTTGCTTCTTCTTCTGGCCGCTTATTCTAAACTTCATATTTTTCTGTCTTCCAGGTAAAGAAAATATCGGTTCCAAGACTATTCGAGGGTGTTCTAGCTAATTTCCAAGAAGACATAGCGGTCTTGATCCTCACAACCTCTTTTGTCTACAAGACGTATGTTCGGCCCGTGTGCCTCAACTTTGAGGATATATTTGACAGGTTGCAGTTGCAACATGGGAATTTGGGCAAGGTTGGTAAAGCTATGGCATACTTGTGTATATTGTAAAGTAGGGTTTTCTAAGAAGGTAAGGAGGAACGGCTGTTTAAGGTATAGTTTTAGAAAAAAACTGACAAAAGAATCACCGTAATTGTCCAGTTTGCTCTGTTGTCATATAGTATCTATAGTGTAGTAGTTTGTATAGTACTCTACTTGGCTTGATGAAAAGCATGAGTAGAATCCAAAAGCGATGGTCACCATCCTCATTGCGAATGTGGACTGTGGAGGAACGGGTTACATGTCCCTCCAACACAAAGGGAGGATCTCCGACCAGGCGAGGTGATCCTGTCTGGCAGGCTACTGTCCAACGGTTGATGTTAGGACGTTAAATATATGTTAATCGGCGCCAAAACTTCTGTTGCGCGATGAAGAATTGGTGGCTTCTTCGTACACTGCGTTACTCCGTAGTTCAGTGTATCTTCGGTAGATGGCGTTGTCACATGTTTTTGTTGCCGCTGTATGTGGACGTCGCCACATGGACAATCCAACATTATGGCGGTCTAGTGAGATACTTATTCACGCCCGCTTAAAGGGTCCAGGATCATAATGGGAGGGAAACACGTATACTGCAGGGTTTTAATTGATTGGCACGGTGACTGTGATGGTGGCTCGGGTGAGAATAATCATCTGACTTGACTTGACTTGATTTATACACTTAGCCTCTGTGAGGTACACTTTGTGATGAATTATTTGATTTGGTTGGATTTTTAAGTATCAAGAAATATTGAAATATGTTTATCAGCAGTCAAAAATCTAATTGTAGTTATTTGACTGACTTGGGACAAGATGACGTTGTGTGCTAGATGTCAGAAACATTTATTTACTTAATTTCTCTTAAAATTGTAAATCTTAACACAATACATATTAGCAACATTAGTAAAAAACCTTTGCCACGCTTCGGCACGAATGGGCCGGCTCAACCGGAGTAATACCATGGCCTCACAGAAAACCGATATGAAACAGCGCTTGCGCTGTGTTTTACCGAGTGAGTGACACTTTCAGGTCCTGTCTGTAACAGCTCATCTACATAGATTTCCAGTTTTTCATCCCAAAAATTCTGCCACTAAATATCCATTAAGAGGTTATTAAAGGACATCAAGCATTAATGGAGAATTCGTCTATATCCTTTCAGATAGCTGGTTGGGGTCTAACAGCAGCAAATGGTGTAGCTGCTTCGTACCTTCAAGTAGTTGGGATGCCATTTATCAGCGAAGGAGTCTGTATTAAGGCTCTTCCAGCTGCGTTTAGGCCGTACGTCACTGGAGACAAGTTCTGTGCTGGATATACCAACGGTGAGTTTATAAGTAATGATTTATGTGGCGACCGCCTGCATTCCCGACTCACTGGGATCAGCGGACTTCAGCCCCGACTCACTGGGACTAGCGGCATTCAGTTCCGATTGAGATATTGATATTCATTTCATTGACTGCCTCGGTGGCGTTGTGGTTACTTATGCCACTGCTATGCTTGAGGGCTCGGGTTCGATTCCCGGGTCGGACAAAATGTTTTTATGATCAGCAAATATTTGTTTTAGAGTTTGGGTGTTTTCTATATATAATATGTTTATGTATTTAGGAAAAAAATATGAATATTTATATCAGTTGTCTAGTAACCCATAAACTACTAAAACTCAGCTTGGTTAGGGACTAGATTACGTTTTGTGTTAGATATTTGAAATATTTATTTATTTGTAACAAGTTAATGTAGAAAAAACAACTCCAACTGTATTCAAAGTTGTACTTAAAGGACATGGACGTCTTTATATGATTACAATAGAAAACACAATTGTATAAAGATGACATGAAATCAGTTAAATAAATTATAACGAAGTTATATCTATAGTATGAGCAAGTGCGCTCATAACGAATTGACAATTGACGCAGGCGAGAAATATAGGTTGACATTAAGCAAGTATTGCTATGGCATGAAAAAAGATACCCTAGTTATTTGTATTATTTTACAATCAGCACATTTTTTTACGTATTTTAAAATAATTGAAAAATTAAGGATTTGTATGGCCCTGCCAAAATGACATCACTCTACCTGATGGAAAGCATAAGCAGAATCCAAGAGTAGTTGGTCACCATACTCATTGCGAATGCATATTCAAGTTCATTGGACATCTTAAACTCTAAAATACTATTTTAAAAACAGAAACAGTATAAAGAAAACTTTAAAACAAAACTGGAATGAACTGTCACCTGGGGTATTCCCGGATCAATGCGACCTTGAAGGTCGTAACTTTCAAAAAAAGAGCATACTCCTTCTTAATTATATTTTTCTTCTAAACTTTATTACCAACAACGCACTTGTGACGCCTCTGGTGTTCAGGATGCATATGGGCAGTGGCAACCGCTTACCATCAGGCGATTCGTTTGCTCCAAGCCCATAAAAACACGTTTTTAGGTACGGCTGTTTGCAAGGGCGACAGTGGCGGTGGTCTAGCGTTCCCGGAGAGGGAGCAAGGAATGGACCGATACTACCTGAGGGGTGTCGTGTCCACAGCGCCCAATCTGGAGGACCGATTGTGCAACGACAAGACTTATACGACCTTCACGAAGATTACTAAACATCAAGAGTTTATTAAAAAGTATGTCGCGTTATAATAATTTTGTTTTTAAAATAAGTCCTTGTTCTTCTTAGCCTCCATTAATTTCAAGATTTTTAAGGTCCGTTTCTAGTTCAAGTGGTTTTACCTGAATGTCATTTCTTCCAATAAGCTGAATCGAAGTGAATTCGAAGGTTGAACTTGTTGGAACTAGTTGTCAGTATATTTGAGAGTAATGACTACCGAGTTCCGGACTCACGGCTTTACGTATTCTCGGAGTTCCGGATATTTTAATTGGATGGAAAAAAAAGTTTATTTATGATAGATGGAGCAAACGAGCAGGCGAGTCATCTGATGGAAAGTAACTATTATCGTCCATGAACGCGTTGCTGGTCTTTGATTGGAGTGCGCTCCTTACTGTTTGAAAGAAACATTTACATAAAGTATGAACTTTGTTTTATTTTCATTTAACCACCTGTCTTCAAATCCGTTGATTCCTCATAACCATGAGAGTTCCAGCCAAGATACTTGAGTGTTTCTAATTATAGAAATGCTTAATAATTGCTCGGAGTTTGAAAGTTGAAGTTTAGCCCTTGTGCCTCGGAGAGCATGTAAAGCCGCCGGTCCTGCACCTGATCTCTCATCAGTAGTCGTATAACCGTCCCATTAGAATACGAGAGTGAGGGAACAGATAGTGCACCTGTATTTGAACACATTCTAATATCTCCTGCGTACTTAACTGGGCCCGTGGCCGCTATCAGCTAGGAGGAAATCGTTGATTACTAGATAGCTTTTGAAATGTTGCACGTTTGTTTTAGCGCACTTGCTGAATCAATAACAATAAAAACATGCCCGAGAGGTCAAGAGGCAACTTGCGATCCGGTAAGAAAACATTATTTTATTGTTCAAAAATTTATCTACATATATATACATAGACAGTTTCTCTTAAACCTTAAGCAACGCTTAAACCAAAGGGGTTTTTAGGCGAGACGGAGTTGGTCTATTACAACAGATAATTTAGCTAATCAGATTTATCCAGTTTTGCACAGGTATACATAAAACACAAAACTCAAACAATATAGCTAAAAAGTTAAAATATGATTTGATTAATTTTAACAAACACTCGTAAAACAGGAAGTTTTTGTTTGTTATTTTTTTCTTCGTTAAATACGCAACCTATCATCGACAAAACACTATGATAATTACTAACCGGTTTCACTTTGAGGTTTTCAAATATTACAATATCATATATACTCATATGTTTTTTTTATGAGATAGCGGGCTAACGAGCAGACGTATTGCCTGATGGCAAGCGATTACCGCCGCCCATGGACACCCGCAACACCAGAGGCCTCACAAGTGCGTTGGCGGCTTGAGGAGAGGGGGATGAGGGGAAGGGTTGGATTATGGGCCTCCGGTATCTTCACTCACGCGGCGAAATATAGCGTAGGCGCTGTTTCACACTGGTTTTCTGTGAGGCCGTGGTATCACTCCGGTCGAGCCGGCCTATACGTGCCGAAGCGTGGCTCTCTTATATCATAATCTATACTTTACAAAATAATAATATTATGTAAGCGAGATCGTTCTTTGTTTTTATCAAAAGACGATCCCCAATTCATCTCGTCCACATTTTTTATATTTTTTATTATTAATTTCGTCACGAACAAGACTTGAAGACTCGAAGACTTAAGGTTTAAAGACTTTAAATACTTGACATTGGCAAAAATAGCTAATCAGGCTGGTTGTTATCTCATCAAAACAAGAAGAAGAATATCATTTAATAATATTACTAATAATATTATTTATACATTTTGTGCATACGTTTTCAGAGCTACGACGTGGACTGTTTCTGAAGTTCACAACACTTATTCCAAGGAGTTGTGGAAATAGCTAAATATTTTTGAAGTTATACTTCTTTTGGCGCGTTAGGGAAAATGATGAGAGTAAATTTTTACAATGTACGCGCACACCGTCACGAAAAACCGATACCCCGAAGTTAGCTATAGTCAACATTTTAGTTTTTCAAATTTTTATCTTGTTCATTCATCATCAACAACCCATAATGTACCACTGCTGGGCTCGGGTCTCCTCTCAGGAGAGGATTAAGGCCATATGTCCCCACTCTGGCCGAGTGCGGGTTGGGGACTGGCAAGAATACGTTGTGGCTGCGTATCTTGCCGTGGGATATTTTTAAGCCGCCCGAAGGCCTCCAACTAAGCTTCACGACTGTTATCGTATGATGACAACCGGGACCGACTGCTTAACGTGACCTCGAATCACGGAGACTCATGGTAACATGCCACCAGCGGTCAATCATCCAGGTACTGACAGCGCCGTCGTTGCTTACCCTCCGTGATTGTTTCTAATCACCGAGAACTGGGCTATGAGCGCCAAAGAAGTTTAACTTCTAACGCGTGTACATAAATACACACACACTTTTTTTTAAAGAAAGATGATGCAAAATTAATGTATACTAAATATTTATATATGTTAACAGAACCCACCGTACGTTGAAGATTCTGATGGAACTAACAATGACGTCATGCCAGTTCCACTGCTTATCCCTACTTCATCAACGTAAGATTTTAACATTTTTTTTTACTAATTTTAAGACGAAAAACTATCTACAATGTTTTCTATGTGTAATGTTAATGTATTTACAAAAAAAAGTATTTATGTATTTATATTGGTTGTCTAGTACCCATAGTACAAGCTTTGCTTAGTTTGGGATTAGATGGCGTTGTGTTTTAAATGTCCAAAATATTTATTTATTATTTATTTATTTGTCTAAGGAATAAGGAAGTTTTGTGCGTGTGGAGGAACGGGTCACATATTCCTCTAAAACAAATGGAGGATCCTCCGACCAGGCGAGGTGGTCATGCCTGGCGGACCACTGCCCAACGGTTAACGTTGGGATGTAAATATGTTAATCGGCACGAGAACTTTTATTGCGCGATTTAGGATTGGTAGTTTCTTAGTTTCCTTCGTTACTCCGTAGTTCAACGTATCTTCGTTAGATGGAGCTGTAGTGTATTTCTGTTGTTGCGTTGTATGTGGAAGTCACCGCAGTGCGCTTATTTTACATTTCCATAACACATTGGTTATTTAATCGTGTATTTTGAGCTCAAAACCAGGTCCAAAAACGATGATTGCCGAAAGATCTCTTTAATACTAAATAAACACATTGTATAATTTTCGATTATAGTGTATCTAAAATACAGAGAAAATTACACGAAACATATTTTACCACTATTTCAGAGCTGCTTTCCTTGAAGTTATATCTATAACACCCACGGCCGTATTGGCCTCAATCGGCCAATATAAGCATGATGACAGTAACCAAGAACTATTAATATTATGTACTTATCTGATCAAATGGATTCATAGAGTATAAAAATCGTATTTGTTTTCGTATTTAGAGCGAGTTTAATAGTTAATTAACAAAAATAAATCTACAAAATAAAGCAATCTGCCATGTTAAGATGAACACCAATCGGAGCGAGTTACGTCATTTATGTATAAAGCTGACTTTGTTCAGATATAATCAAAGATTTACTTTACTATTAAAAACAGTTTTAAGAGTTATAATTGATACTGGTTGACTAATAATGACGTCGCGTCTTACACGCCTGCGACGCCATGACACCACCGAGCGTTTTTTCGTGAATTTTTAACTTAAAATTTAAATCACAATTTCTTCCTACTTAAACTTTATTTTTTTTGTAGAAATATATCTGTTTTTGACCATACGAGTATGAGATACTATCGAACATCATAAAACAGTTTTATTCAAAATTAGTCATCATGCCTGTGGTTCTCTCTTTTTCGAATTATGAATTTAACCACTGTCGGTGAGTTCGAACGCATAGAACTATTTTTTCATTTTTATTTCAGATCGAATGATCCCTACGCCTGTATTCTTCCTCCTCAACTCAAATATGGATCATTTGAAATTAAAACTAGTCATAAGGACAATGAATTTTTCATCTTAAACGTGAAATGTAACCCAGGATACAGCTTGGAGAACTCAGATGGCTCCGTTGACAGGAGCGGTACGAAGCAGGTCAGCTGTTTCTATGGGAAATGGAACCAGAACATGCCAAGATGTATTTGTAAGTTTACTGAATTATTTTTTTTTGCTAAATTATAATAGATATTTGTGATACCTCCAGAACATTAATTTATACATTTGTTAGATATAAATTGGAAGCAATTCTTGAGTACTTACTCATTGGTATCCATTACTTATAATTTCTTGAATCACGATCGTTACTGTAGTAAAAAGTATACTTTTCTTGATCTACTTTTTTGTTGTAAATGGAAAAATATTTCTATAAGAATGAAATGAACTCCATCATCAACAACCAATAATGTCCCACTGCTGGGCTCGGGTCTCCTCTCAGGAGAGGGTTGAGGCCATACGTCACCACGCTGGCCAAGTGCGAGTTGGGGACTGGAACTCCATCGACGATAGAAAATAACAATACCAAAGACCTAGCAATTACTGTTAAATAATAACCGGTATTTGGTTACAGAAAAACTTTCGATGTTAAGGAGAATCGTCATCGGTAGCAGAAATCCGCGCAGATCAATTCAAGTGGAACCAATAACTGTGATAGTTTAGTAAGTCGAACCTTAAATGGTTTGAAGTAAAATTGAGCAATAAATTAATAGAAAGGATATTACGTAACGTAAAGAACTGCTTCGGTAGCCTAGCGGTAGCGTATGCGACTGCTGTTCCTGAGGTCTCGGGTTCGATTCCCGGGTCGGATCAAATGTTTGTATGATCTGCAAATATTTGTTTCGGAGTTTGGGTGTTTTCTATGTATGATATGTATGTATTTACAAAAAAAAAAAAAAGTATATATGTATTATATCAGTTGTCTAGTACCCATAATACAAGCTCTGCTTAGCTTGGGACTAGATGGCGTTGTGTGTTAGATGTCGGAAATATACGTGTAAGACTTATAAATTTGAATCTGCAATTGGTACCCGAATTTTTGATCACAGTCGGTTGAAATTGCATATTCGATGTTATAGATAGACTGATGATTAAAATAGATAAATTAGTTTTATGAAGTTATTTGATTTTTTACAATTATTTTCACGTAATACCCTTTTAAAAGTTTCTATAATAGTTTTTTTTTAATTTTTGCTAGATTCTCAAACCGATTGGGAATGTTGTGAGTATTTAGATTATGCCCAGGTGGCATTCATCGGTTACCTAACAAAGAACCGATGAATGAGGAAAATAACTGAGAGCCGTTGTATGAAGGCGCACAAGACTGTTTCTTAGTGCTTGAAATCCAAATAAAAGTAAGCCTTTATAGCCTTATAATAATAAATAAATATAAATATGTTCGGCCATTTTAACACACACCGCCATCTAGTCCCAAACTAAGCAGAGCTTGTACTATGGGTACTAGACAACTGATATTTTTTTTTGTAAATACATACATATTATACATAGAAAACACCCAAACTCCGAAACAAATATTTGCAGATCATACAAACATTTGGTCCGACTCAGGAATCGAACCCGAGACCTCTTGCACAGCAGTCGCATTCGCTACCACTGCGCCACAGAGGCAGTCAATATGTCTCTATCTATCCCTTTTCGTCCAGAGCAACGTAAACTCTATAATCACATTGTCGTGTCTGTTGTTGTGATGATAATAATCATCACTAAAAGAGTGTACTCCTCGTACGCTCTTTTCTTGAAGGTCTGAAGGTCTTTACCACGATAGCGGACATATACGCGTGCAGTGACTCGGGCAAAAGCTAGTTATACTATAGACATATTAAAAATCCTCGTCCTAGCCTTTACTATTCCCAAGATTATTTCGGGTCGGCTACTAGCTCAACTGGTTTTACCTAAAATCAGTTTTATTACGGAGAGGCTAGCATCGGACCTCCACAATAGAAGTCCGACCTGGAAATCGAACCCAAGACCTCCTTGATCAGCAGTCGCTCACGATATCCACTAGACCAATGAGGCAGTTTCTCAAAGCTCAAAAATTATTACAGAAAAAAAGAGTTTGTAACCTAAATATTTGCACAGATGCTTTTTATTTTGATTAATCATTTCTATCAACAACCCATAATGTCCCACAGCAGGTCTCAGGTCTCCTATCAGGAGAAGGTTAAGGCTATACGTCCCACGCTGGCCAAGTGCGGGTTGGGGACTGGCAAGAATACGTTGTGGCTATTTTCATATTGGATGTTTTCAAGCTGCCCGAAGGCCTCCGACTAAGCTTCACGACTGTTATCGTATGATAACATCCGGAACTGACTGCTTAACGTGACCTCCGAATCATGGAGACCTTCATGGTAACATGCCACCAGCGGTCACCCATCCAGGTACTGACCGCGCCGTCGTTGCTTACCCTCTGTGATTGTTTCTAATCACCGAGTGCAACTGGGCTATGAGCGCCTCAATCATTTCTATGATCCAATAAAATTCCCGATTCCGAAGAACATAAAATCCAATGAGTTTTGTATATGATAACTTTACTTACTTAACAAACCACTTAAAGAAGAACTCGACATCAGTATGGGAGAACAAGTGCTATGTCCCTTGAACACAAAGGGAGGATTCTCCGACCAGGTGGGGTCATGCCTGGCGGGCTACACAGCCCAACGATTAATGTTGGGCTGGGTTATACATTTATGTATGTAATATTTTATTAATCAGCGCTAAAACTTCTATATCGCGATTCAGAATTAGTAGTAATCCCATAGTTCGGTTTATCTTCGGTAGATGACGCCATATTTTGGTTTCTGTTGCGTTGTACATAAAAGTCACCACGTTGGTTTTGAGCCCATGTGTGTTGAAGCTTTGTACAGTAATAATTAAATGTAAGGTATTTGAATTCTTTCTAATCTTGAGATGGATAGAACAATATACCACCTTCATATGGAGACAAATAGTGAAACATAAATTCAGTTCTAAGAATAATGAAAAGAAAATTATTTAATATTTTACTCATTCGTGATTTATTTTTCGTATGTTATTAGACTTATTAGATATAATTACATTTGTGAAAGCAACCTACAAAATAAACTTCCTGAAATCATCCAATCTGGATTATATAAGTAACCCTTTTCTTGGTCAACGGATGGTATATGAACTGTAAACCATAAATAGCATGGTAAAACTATTTACTCTGAAAAATAAAAACAATGAATTAATCACTTTATCATATTGAAGGGTATATTATAAGTACATCTAAAGTAACCATAATAAAAATGAAGTTTATTCTCTTTCACAAATGTATGGCTTAATAATAGGTACAAAGTAGGCTTCCGTATTCCATCTTTGTGAAAGATTGCCTCATGTAGGTAACGAAAAGGTAACCCGTGTTACAAGTCCAGGTCTATATGGTAAGAAAAGGAAGGAGGACAATAATGAACTATAGATTGTAGTGTGGCAGAAAGAGATAAAAAGATGTTTTTATTTTTGTAAGTATTTCATATAGCAAAATATATGGTGGACTTCGTTATATTTTTAGATTGCAAAGGGTACATTTTCAACACCACCGAAGTCTATCAATATCATCTTCAATACTTTCAAATCAGAATTTGTCTTAGGTATTTAATATTAATTGAGAGGCCTATGTCCAGCAGTGGACTGCGATAGGCTGATGATGATGATGATGATTTAATATCTGAAACTATAGAACTCTAATTTGTAGCGCGGCAGCATTCAAAACATTAAATAACGCAAAATGATGCCTATCACAATGCATTTAGTTTTATATTCCATAATAAAGCCTGAACTGTTTTGTTTGTCGTTGCTTTACCTGTTTTACCTTATTCTATTAAGCTTACCTCTATACAATCAGATTCATGATCTTCACAAGTATCATCTTCACATTGGAACATGTACGGCGAGCAACTCTTCACCAAATTGGCATCAACGAGAGCGCTTTGAAAACAAAAAAGAATTGACTGCAACATTTCTCCAACGTAACAAAAAAGTTCTGTAACTTTTACTTGGAACGATAAAGTAAATTGAAATTTCTAATTGGATTTGAGTTATTGCATTTGGAATATATTCTGTGTTGTCAATTATAAAGATTCAGCTGAATTTCATTCCATTTGAAAAATAATAATAAATAAATTATAGAGAACGAATTTATAGAAAAAAAACACCTAGAAACAGCATATTGTAAACAATTATGCATTTATGTCGCTAATAAGTTTTAGATGATATTGATGATGTTCTCCTAGCCGATTACAACCACGTCAGTCAGTCTTTTTTTATGATATAGTGGGCAAACGAGCAGGCTAATTGCCTGATGGTAAAAGATTACCGCCGCCCATGGACATCCGCACCACCAGAGGCGTCACTAGTGCATTGCTAGCCTTTTAAGGAGGAGTACGCTCTTTTATTGAAGGTTTAAAATCGTATTAAGTCTCAACGAAAACCAGCTAACTACGCAGGAGATATTATAGTGCACAGGTGTGTGCGCAAACACAAGTGCATTCTCTGTTCCCTCTCTCTCATAATCCAATGGAACGGTTAACCGACACGATTGTGGAG
The DNA here is from genome assembly GCA_003709505.1 of Hyphantria cunea. Taxonomy (NCBI): domain Eukaryota; kingdom Metazoa; phylum Arthropoda; class Insecta; order Lepidoptera; family Erebidae; genus Hyphantria; species Hyphantria cunea. The sequence goes on from PKRV01000926.1 coordinate 249,672, forward strand.
AGATCGGGTGTAGGATCGATAGCTTTACAAGTTCTCTAAGGCACGGAAGTTCAGACCCCAACTTCCAAATTTCTAGCTGTTAATATTTCCCTAATCGGAAAAATTGAATAACACTTTTAGTCCAAATCGGGATTCGAACCCGAGACATCTTGGTCGGCAGTCACATACGTCAACCGCTAAACCAACAAGGCAGTTAGATGATATTACCAAGTCATTGATGGAAAACTGATCAGCAATATATATAGTAGGTCAATACATACTATATGCTGCACATAGTTCAGTCTTTAGTAAGGAGGATTGAGAAGAAACTGAACTAGTCAAAAATGAAGATGATGATGAAATCTCAAACAATCTTCACAGTAACATTACAACACTTGCTTTTTAATGAAATCCTCATGCCTTCTGATTTTCGTAAACGTCGTATAAGTTTTGTCATTGCACAATTGATCTTCGAGGTTTGGAGCCGTAGACACAACACCCCGGAGATAGTATCTATCAATGCCTTGTTCACGTTCAGAGAATACTATTCCACCACCACTGTCTCCTTTACATAGAGAAGTACCTGCAAATAGGTCATTAAAACTTCCTGGTTTTAACACAATGCTATCTCCAACAATATTCCTCTTTGAAGCAATAGAAAGAAGTTTTATATACTAACTTTTAAACCTTCGCTTTTCATGAAATAATAATTATTTTCATGGGAATTAATTCGATCACTTATTTAAAGGTGTTACATATCTCTGATTTGCCTGACGGTTCATCCAGGTAGCACTGACCGTGGTCACAGGCTGGCTGTTTTATATCTTTCTTATGACCTTACCTTTTAATGAGCCGTTTTTGAATACATATGCAATCTGAATCTCGGAAACTCCAACGATTTTCATGAAAATTAGTATGCAGGGGTTTCGGGAAAGATAAATTGAAGCTAAGAAGGTCTTATTTTCAGAAAAAATACCAAAGAAAACCACTGGTTATCGAGGTACTTCTCATAACGTTGCATCTATCCGTTAAATAGGGATTTTATTTAGGATTTTAATTTTATGTTTGACTAACTCTTTGTAGTTTTGTAAAAACTGTATATGTTTTAGTATATTTCTATTTGACCTGCCTTATGCAGCTTACCATTTGTATATCCTGCGCAAAACTTATCTCCGGTAATATATGGCCTGAAAGATTGTGGAAGATCATTGACACAGGTTTTTTCATTGATGAACGGCATCTCAACTACTTGAAGAGACTGGGACGAGACTCCGTTAGCTGCTGTAAGTCCCCAACCGGCTACCTGAAACAATTTTACAAGTTTAGGTGTCAAATTTATTTTGATTTGCACTTTTATCAAATGATAAATTAATGGACATGATCTTGGCACTACTCGTGGCGTCAAGTTCCATTCCCTTTGAAATCGTAGTGACAGTATTCATTAACATAAAAAATCTTTACAAAATTTTTAAAAATGTACAGGCAACTCAAATATAATTTTCAAGTTTATTTTTCCTTCCAACATCCATATTTTTATTTTAAATAGCTCGGTAGAAAATTCTTTTGAGAATTTTAAGAAATTAGAGAAAAAGGATTTAATGGTGGTATTGTCGGAACCTACCTTTCCAAAATTGCCTTGTTGAAGTTGTAACGTATCGAACACGATGTCAAAGTTAAGACACACAGGTCGCACGAAGATCTTATAAGTGAACGGATTTGTCAGAATCAAGAGAGCTATGTCTTCTTGAAAGTTTGCTGCTACTCCTTGAAATAGAGTTGGAACCCTTATTTCTTTTACCTGTAAAAACTTGAATTAAAAACAGCATAGAAACCTATAGAATTAATTAATAAATCCTATAGGTTCAGGATATGTATCTACTTATATATTGTACCAGTTGGATGAGTTTTTGATGGCCTTCCCAATAATACAAACAATTTTATTGAGTACGATACTGTGTACCATCAGAGGGTTTACTTTAATTATTATATTTTTACGAGTGTGACCATTTATTTTGTGTCTGGATGATTTAGTCCCAATAAAAGGATCAGTATTCTATTCATTATTGGCTTGGCTTGGTTTGGAATCATGTTGACTTTTCAGAGATGTTTCAACTAATTTCGTTTAATAAAAAAGTTGAGGAATCCAACAGACTATGAAATAAACACCAAATTACAGCAAATTTTGTGAAATTTTATATGGATAAATGTAGATTTATCACAAAAAAGAAAGAAAATAAATTTAGTGTACATACTAAATTATATTGATTAACTATCAATTTACAAATGTAGGCATGATGGTTGAACTTTCTGCTCGCACAACAAAACTGGGGAATGAACTGTCGCCTGCGGTATTCCCGGACCAATACGACGTACAAACCTTCAAGAAAAGTGTGTACTCCTTCTTAAAAGGCCCGCAACGCGCTTGTGACCATCAGGTGATACGTCTGCTCGTTTGCCACCTATATTATAAAAAAAGTTAAATACCCATTACAATACAATTTATCAATCTTCCTTACTAATAATATGAACTCGAAAGTAACTGTGTCTGTCTATTTTTCTATTCTTTATAAGGTCGGGTCTGTCTGTTAAGCTTTTATGGTTAAACCGTCAAACCGACTGGGATGAATCTCTTTACAAAAAAAAATTGACCTTGAAGAAGGACAGAGGCTACTTTTTGTCGTGAACACCGGCATACACGAGCGAAAACTACTTATTCAATGAACGGCTTGGTAAAAATGTCCAACCATTTGAACTTTCATAGATCCAAAAGAACTTACATCGGACTTTTGCGCATCGCCGTCTCTTTCATCATCCCACGAAAGATATAATTTACCAATGGCTACAGCAAAATCAGCTGGAGGAAGCACTCTCCTGAGATCCGACCAAAAACAGTGAGCAGCTGCGGAACAGTAGGAATAGCTTCATCAAGATTGGAAAAAGGAGTTTAAAGAGTTAAGTATCGAACGCTTCAAGGGCAAAATTAATTTAACACACTCAACAAATGAGGCAATCGTGTAAATTATTAGCAACAGTTTCACCAATTCCTGTTAAATTTCAGATAGTTATCTGACATATAATGCTACATACCAAACAATCTTTAAATATGGCTATCTGTCAGATTTGTTACCATTCCAGGCTTGTTAAAACAAAACCTGTTGTTGCCTGACAGATAAGTTAAATATAGTCTATCATGAACTTTATCTGGTGGTGGTACGTTCTTTTTGGTCTAGTTGATTTTTTCATCTTGTCATTTGTATTATCCTCTAAACAGCATTGTGTATTTAAAATTAGTTTTTTTTTATCGTGGGAGAGCCACGCTTCGGCATGAATGGACAGGCTCGACCGGAGTGATACCACGGCTTCACATAAAACCGGTGTGAAATAGTGCTTGCGCTGTGTTTCACCGAGTGAGTGAGCATACCGGAGACCATATACCAACCCCTTCCCCCATCCCTATCCTCCTCCCCATCCCCCTAAGGCCGGCAACGTACTTGTAATGCCTTTGGTGTTGGAGATGTCCATGGGAGGCGGTAATCGCTTACCATCAGGCGATACATCTGTTCGTTTGCCCGCTATCCCATAAAAAAGCTATGTAATTTCTTGAATACGTAAAAATATCTATACAATTAAACGAAATTGTAGTGTGTTTCTAACTTCTAATTAACAACGTTTTACTAAATTAATATGAAAGTTTTAAAGCCAGTTATCTCAAAAATACATGTATAAAAATGTCTGTCTGTATGTGACTATTTTTTTTTTCTTTTCGCACCTAACTGCCCATGGATTCGTATTTGTTTTTTTTTTCCCGTCCCAAGGTTGCCTGGAAGAAATTGCTTTTTAGCGATAAGGTCGCCATTTGTACACGGTAATTCAATTGATGTATTATGTAAACTATATATTTATGTAAACTGTTGTATCTGTTGTACAATAAAGTGTATTCTATTCTATTCTATGTGACGGTTATTTATCTTAGTAACGGCTGAACCGGTTTTGATGGATTGCACTTGCAGATAGCTTTTAGTTTAGGCTACTTTTTCTAAAACAATCTGTTGACGCTGTATCTCACGGGTAACACCGTGATAGGCGATTTAAAAATAAATGAATATTCTATCTACACAGAAGAACATGACACAATCCCTTTTTCTACGTTTGGAAACTCTCACGGGCCGTCACCCCACCAGGGTTTGCGGCGGGACGGTGAGTCGGAATCGAACCGACTAAAACCATACGGTGTGCTACTCTGAGCTCAATGATGGGAGGGATCCGGGAACCGCTTTATTACGACTTCCAGACTCCTACATGAAACAAACCCTGTTTCAACCTGTGTGGCCAGGCTGTATACTAGGCTAAAACCTCTTTCCTAAGTAGAGGCCTATATCAGAGGTGGATTTAAATATTAAATAAATAAATATTTAAACATTTCGAACATCTAGCACACAACGCCATCTAGTCCCAAACGAAGCAGAGCTTATAATATGGGTACTGGACAACTGATATGAATACATAAATACTTTTTTTTGATAAATACATACATATTATACATAGAAAACACCTAAACTCCGGAACAAATATTTGTAGATCATACAAACATTTGGTCCGACCCAGGATTCGAACCCGAGACCTCATGGACAGCAGTCGCGTATGCTACCACTGCGCCACCGAGGCAGTCAACTGGATCGTTAAAAGCTTTTGATGAGGATGATTATAAATTTTTCAAGTTAATTATAATATCTAATAAACAAAACGTTACCCGATATCACAACGTTTGTAGAGACGAGAGATCCACCGCAGATCTGCAAATATGGTTTAGCCTTACGATAAATGCCCACATGCCAAGGCAATTCTCCGCGTTTTGCAGTTGTGCCATTAATGATTAGCTGTGTACCTTTTGGCGTCAAACGTCCACAGTCTAAAAAGAAAAGTACACTGATCTACAGCCGTTCTTTTTATAAAATCTGTAAATTTTCTGATAATTATTTTCTTTGGATGTTAGAAATAAAATAATTGTTTTAGATTAAGTCAATAATTCTGTGATGACTGCTAACTTCGTCTTTAGTGTCGAGATTAATCATAATTCCAGAGGTTGAAGACAACCGAAAGAGAACATTCTTATGTTCTCTTTCTTCAAAACGAAGAAAACTAATAAACGAGCAGAAAGGAAAATGGAAATCTTTGAATTTCTTGGATTTCCTCAACTATAATCTGCATGTGTACATACAGAGAAATTACTTCATCTATTGACAACAATTGTATTAAAGTCTGTTCAGTAGTTCAAATGATCTAAATGAACACACAGTGGAAGTGACTTCATTGTATACTAAGTAAAGATATGTAAAGGTGTATTACTCGTTTCTCTGTTAATCATCAAGTATCATATTCAATGAACAATTGAATGGCTTAATTCCAATTTTATTTTATGTATTTTTCGGTATAGTCTTTCCAAAATCTTTTTACGAATAAAAAGCTTTGAACTCTGAGATTTAACAACAGACTACTATCCTTCTCTAAATAACCAAAAAAATAACTTTATGATTTCTAGGCAGCTTAAATTTAAAACTGTAGAAATTATCTTATTGTAATCTTTTAAAAACGCTACGAAAAATCGGGAATCGAAACTCTGCCTTCTGTTTTATCATGGTGTAACAATATACTTATTTTCTTAGACCATGTGTTTTTACATCATCATCATCAACAACCCATAACGTCCCACTGCTGGGCCCGGGTCTCCTCTCAGGAGAGTGTTAAGGCCATACATTTAAACAAAAATAAAATAGAAAAGAAAAGTCAAATTCGTGAGAGGATCTACTCATTCCTTAACATACCTGCTTTGCAACGTGCAACATAATCCCAGGTACCTGATTTGCACTTCATGTACAGGAGACTTTCAGTAGAGTAATAGATCGGGCTGTTGCACACAGGGTTTACCAGTCTACCTGGTGCTACGTAATTCTTGCAAACTTGCCCATAGCACATGTACCGAATACTAGGGTCCGGATCTAACCGGCAGAATCCTAAAATAGTTATATCGATGATTTTATCATTTTTGACAGTAACCGATAAATGCGTTAGATATACACATATAAAAATTTTACCTGCTTGATATTCCGATCAGATTAAAATTTTCCGGATGATTAGTAGTATGAGATGAGTAGTTAGTATGTCATCGTGACCAGAATATGTAACTTGAATGAACCTTGGAATACTTTAATAGCTATTTCCCAATTCGGGTCTTAGCATCTAAAGCAATCTTTTGACAAAACTGACTATGCATCGTCTATCGTTTGTTACTGAAACTTGATGTTGTCTCCACAGGTATTCGTTTATAAGTATAGAGATTTATTACATACATAAATATTTCATCAACATGAACCTATTGAAGTAGACAGCTAGACAGCTTCTCCCATTGCACGCCACCCTTATCAATTTTGGGCTTCTCGAACCCAACAAATATTTACTGACTAAACACGTTTGTTCCCAAAACAGGAATCACACTTTCATGCTCTGTAATGATACTAAAAACTTAGAACCAAGCAAAATCTTGAAAACTTACGAACGCATTTAGGCATGGGTATCGACCACACACCGTTGACACAAAACACGTCTAATGTTCCATTATAACCATTATCGTAATCTTGTATCATTCCATAGCCCCGGGTACAGCTGACCCTCAGAGCGAAGTATTGCAGTGCCTGACCCGGTTCTTTGTTGACTACTTCAGGTGCGTGATATAGTTCATATGTCCCATGACCAGGGTAGGGTGGAAGTATGCAGGAAGGTTTTGCTGGTCTGAAAAGTAAAAAACATCATTATTTAGTTCTTATACCGTAACGTACAAGATGTAGTGGTAACTTACGACTGCTGTCTTTTGCGTATGCTTAATGTCTTGGATTTGATTTGATCTGCAAATATTTATTTTGAAGTTCGTTGATTACATGTATGAATTTAAAAGAAAAAGTATATAGGAATTGTATTGGTTGGTTTCAACAACCGACGATTCAGTTATAAATCAATAGGATCTCATTCCTCCGAAAACGATTAAGTATTTAAAAAAAAAGACTTGATTGTTACTAAAGAAGTTGTTGTCTGGAAGAAATCGCCGAGAGCGATAAGACCGCCATTTGTTATACATAATTTGTGACTGTTCCTATTGTACCGTTTCTTACTATGTGTATACAATAAAGACAAATAAATAAAAAAAAAAAATGTCAAATCAACTAACATTTTACATAGCAAATCTTTTTTCCAGGTATTTTATATCTTTGTTTACTAACCTGCATGTAGTAAGTACTTCCTTAATCAGTAAAATATATCTTCAGAAAAATGAAATGTGCGTTATTACAAACAATACCTCATTCTACTCACCCTTGGCTCATGCAGGATCCTTCATCACTACCATCACTACAGTCATTGGTCCCATCACAAACGTTGTCCTTTTGGACACAATCGGGTCCTTGCAGACATTTAAACTCTCTTCTGCTAGAGTAGCCATTTCTGGAAATAAATTTAGTCTATCAAAATTCGTACATTTTTAGTACTACGAAATTACCTGTTATGTCAAAGTTAACTGTGAAAAATCCACAATTTCAATGACTAGAGAGATAATATAATAACAGTCTCACAGAAACCCGGAGCTATGGAAGTTACAAATATAATATTTTTGAATTCAATATGTTCAAGAGCTGTTCGTGAGCGATTGCCGTGTTCGGCTATTCTTGGCTGCATTCGGGAATCATCGGTGGTGCAAGGCAACAGCGGGGGGACCACGGGGCACGGCGCATCGGCACCGTGGCACCCTCATCAACTGGCGGGGACAACGCTACCGAATTCCACTAGCACCGCTAGCGCACCGTCGTTCCTAGAAACTCATTATAAATATTTCAATATACAGCAAAATTACAATCCACTTGCTTTTAAATTATATCTATAGTTCACGGATTTAACAAGAGTGGTGCCAACCATTTACCATGAAGTGATCTATAGATCTTAATCAATGACACAAAATAAAACTCGTTTCAGGAATGGTTATTGTATTGTTGTGCCACAATGAAGTTTGGCAATTTACAGCGAGCAAAATAATATAAAAAATAAAATTTGAATTTAAGCATCATGTAAAAGAAAATTTGACGTTGGTACGAATTCTATACTCAATTAATGTTAAAGTAGCTGAACGTCGAGCTTTACTAGGTATTTTTTTGGTAAATTTTCTAATCCTAAATCCTAGTTAGATCGATTTATCGCAACTTAACCCCATTGCATACTCAAAAAAAAAACGTTCAGATTATATACAATATAAAAGAATTGCTCTTTTAAATATATTAGATAGATAGATAATTGTCTTATTTTACCCGCAAAAGTATGATTCACTGGCAACCGTTGTTGTAGCTGAAACAAAAACGAAATTGTATCTCCTTACTTGGATTCCAACCGATACAGCACTTAATATATTCTTTAGTTCAGTTGTTAAAATTTTATAGAATATTAAATAGATACAAGCAGAATAAGTAATAAAGAACTACATTATTAACAATACCTTAAAAGTCAGACAGTGGTTTTGTGCTTTGATAATAATAAGACTTAAGATACGCTCAATCAATTTGTTATAAGGCCGGGATGAGCTGCAAGTGCTTCAAGAATAAGAAGCACACCGGGTAAAACTAAGACAGATCTTTGTGGCAGAGTGGGAGCTGCGACTTGTAAGGCTCAGTCTAATGCACACCGTACATGCTTTCCAGACACGACTGCTTCGACATGTACCTGTACCATCATTGTGATCACAGTGTTGATGGCACGATGCTTGATACATGTCATCCCAACAGACACAGACTATAGAAGTAGCACATTGTTCCGTGTGTGTTCTAGAGAACCTGTCTTGGAAAGGTTGGGTGGTGGAACAATGTAATTGCGTTTCTCTCTTCCCCTTTTTGCAAGCGGAAGAACAACATAGTGGTTTTTAGTTGGTATGAGTTTAACAGACCTCTTTGCTCTCCCTAATGAGCAAAATTTATCCATTATTCCATTCCACTAACGAAATAATGAAAAAATTTATCATTTTCTAACTTAGTTTAGAGCATTATGACTGTTATATCGTTATTTCCCATCTCACGAAGTCCTTCGTGCTCATATGTTTACGACCATACACATACATATTTAATAAAAATACACATAACAAACTACACGGTTGGCCTAGTGGCTTCAGTGGTCGCCACACCGCTTCCTACTGCGCCAAGTGTTGTGGGTTCAAATCCTACATGGGACAACACTTTATGTGATCCATAAATTGTTGTTCTAAGTCTGGGTGTACTTTGTGTCCGTTTCATGTTTGTTTGTAAAGATCCCCGTGACACAGGAATGTATATTCCTAATGCGGGAGTTGTCTTTTTAAAGAAAAATAAAGAAAGACAATATGAACATACACATATAGTTATAAAACATATACTTTACGTACTAATAGATAAACATACATATAGCATAACTATATTTTTTTAATTAAATTACGTATGAAGAGAAAGAAAGGACTTGTAAATCATACCCTAATGCATGACTGATTTAATTATGATACGTAATATTTGAGAACCATCTTTTATAATCTACGTATTGTTTTTATTCGTTTGTCTAATGTTTATGGTCAATGCATTCCACAAGCGTACAGCTTGAACAGTGAAATACTGCTGAGGCTTCTCCATTCCCAATTCTTCGGATTCGAAGATTCGGGACTGGAGATGCGAATAGAAAATTAAACAATTTATTCTTATGTGTTTATGTCAAAGATTGAACAAATTCTAGGGGAAGATTTCAAAAAAATATATAATTTTAAATTTTGAAAACTTCCACTTTCATTTTGAAAACTTCTTATATATAAGTCGTTAAGATGGTTACGTGACACGCATCATTACTCACATTGCTGAGAGACACCAGATAAATATAAACAGTATTATTTTAAGATCGAAAATATAATTTAAATGTCCAATAATGAAAACTGTTTGTTTAAAGTTTTCTAATGTGCCAGTCAGTCTTCGTGACTGTTTTTGGGGTCTTGGGTCATGTGCAAGGCAATATAAATATAAAGATTAAAATATACATTCAACCGAATCAAGGAAAATTGAGTCAGTAACTTCTAAAAAGGTTAATCACCGAATTTTAGACAAAATTTTCCTTGAATTTAGCATCCGTTTTATGTCATTTGGAAACTGGTTTCATACAATGACATTGACATTAGAAAACGATGATTCGAATAAACAATAGTTTAATATTGATGATATAAATTACAATCATGGGTATTTAAGGCGATTACAATTTTAGCCTTCCTTGGACATAACCCAAAATAGAGAAATTGAAAAACACCTAATTAAATTTTAAAATTGTCGCAATAATGCTTTACAAAGGTTTTCTTATTAACTCTTGAATAAAAAAATAAAGTCTATTGATAACAAAGCAAAAAACCATTTTCTTTCCATCTAAACAAGAAGTACTACTGACTATTTTATACGTTAACTAACTGACAAGCAAACGTTGCTTTGCCAAAAAAATAAAAAAAAATTAGGGTGGACGACCCTTAACATTTAGGAGGATGAAAAATAGATGTTTTCTAATTCACAGACATACCCGTTAGCACACAAAATTTCATGAGAATCGACTGGGCTGTTTCGGAGTAGTTTAACTACAAACACCGCGACAATAGAATTTTATATATTATATATTAGAATGTAGAACAACACAGAACATATAACATGCAAAAAGTAACTTACCAAAACTAACTAAAAATAAACAAAGAATTAACATTGTATACCACTAAACATAGATAAACTAAAAACTAGTCAATATTATGTAAAATACATGCTGCACAAAATACCAAACATTATTATTTTTAAATCTAACCTCAAACACAAAAAGAATATTTACTGACAATAACAGGTTTTCAATTAGGCCGCGTACACGAACTCAGCGGGCGGGAGCGGCAGCGAAGCGGATAGCTATGCGTTCATATGTATTTATGGTCTAAGAGCCGGTGAATATCGACTTAAACCCGAGACACATTTATTTTTAAATATTATTAATTGATGAACACCCCTATGGTAGTTTCTCTATCGCAAATCTGTCGACATTTTTTTATAATAATTTTTATTGATTCCTTTTTTTCTCAGGTGAGATTTAGATTACTTAATAAATAAACTTTATTTTGCTACCAATTTCGATTAGTATTCATACGTATTCATACCTGTTGCCAAAAAGCAAAATAGTAATACCTAAGTAAGCAAGCTTACTTAGGCATATTCTCTATATAGAAAACAAGCATTTGGGACTAAATTTAGTTGGTTATCAATAGAGTAAAAGGGATGAATGTGTTTAAAATATTAATATTTTGGGAATAGTCATGACAGTTTTGCGATAGGCAAACCATCATTGATGTCATAATTAATTAATATAATTAAAAAAAAAAAAACCTTTGCTACTTACTGGCTACTGGGCTTAGTGGCGAACCTAGGAATTTATTCCGGGTGGATACCAACTTTTGTTAACCTTAAAATGCCTGTATAATTCAGGTATATATATTCTATGCAATACCTAGGCAATGTATAAAATAACTGGCCAGTCTAAGCAATGTATGAAATATTATGAATATTAGTGCCCATTGTATACTTTACTTGGCTATTTTATATGATCCCTAAGGATTGTATAGAACACCTGATGATCCACCGGCAATGTGTGAAATAAATAGGTTTTGGTCTGTATTGATTCATTTTATGTTCATCCTAGCAACTTAATCCTATTAACGTGTTCCGTTTCCTTAAAATCAACTTTATTTAGAATGATATAGGTTTAGGTCAGGCAAGAAAAGTGAACATCCCAGATCCACTCTGTTGTTGTTGAATCATTTGGTTTAGCCTAGTTTTTTTCTCTTTAAAAAGGCAACTATCGCATTAGGAATAAACAATGCCAACCGTGAAATGCAGTTTGATTAGATTGTTTTTATTTGTTATAAATATATTTAGAGAGAGAAAGAAACGTTGCACAGGTAAACGAATAAATCGTGCGATCTCGTACGAGGTGATGACGATCCTGGCACGATCTCGACCCTTTCGACATTCTGGCTGACATGGATACAATAGTCTACGATCGAATTCGTTCTATCGGTTGGAACGGTGAAGAGACAGTACCACATTTAGGGTAGATGAGGCCGCTGCAAACGACCCGAGACTGCAGTGACACCCTGGTGTGGCCGGGGAGTATCGGCTAAGACTGGTCGGTGTTCCGACTCTTACTGTGTAGAGCAGTGAGAGGCGCGATAGAAATCCGCCCGAGGGTGAATCTGGTTACCACGGAGGGTATGGTGCAAAAAGCATTCCCCGCATATAAGAAAAAACGTAAACGAATAAGTAATATGCACAGTAAATAAACGAAACTCACATGTTTGTATTTGAATAAAAAACCAACAAATTTATAAAATGATTCGTAGTAAATCATTATGAAGAAATTATTATAATTTTTTGTCATCATCATCATCATCATCAACCTATCGCAGTCCGCTGTTGGACATAGGCCTCTCCAATTTTACGCCACTTAGTTCGATCTATGGCTTCTCGCATCCAGCTCATAATTTTTTGAACTTTTACAAAATGATTACAAAATAAAATCAAGCTACGTTGATTTATTACGCGCTAGCTTGTTAAGGATTTCTTTTGGGTTCACAGGAACATCTCGATGTCCTGTAGTGTTTCTCAATTAAGATTTCACTCTTCTTAGTGGTGAAAACCAACGCTCACATGTTGCATTTGTTACAGGAATCGTGGCACCAACTCTCGTCGTCGCCGACAATCGTGACGTTATATTTTTTATTGAACATGAATATTTCAGGGGAGGATATATCCCTCATATCTTACTACTAGGTTCACCCCTGCAGCAGAGCGGGGGACTGGCCACGAGCAGCGTACGAGCGTTGCGCACGAGTGTAACTGTGCCAGATAGCGATGGAATAAAACAGCGATCACCTGTGATTAATGATTTTTAATGGTGTCAATGTTGTGATTTATCCAATTTATTCAATTATTAATATTTTTATTTTATTTATTTGTTGCTAATAAAACATTTAAATCATCATGTTCGCTTGGTTAATGTTTTTTTTTTCATTGTACTTTCTGTGATCTTCTGTGAGTGAATGAGTGTAGCAACCTAATACCTCCCTCATTTGTCAACGGCTAATCAAGATTTTTCTAAGGCTATAAGGCTTGGGTTGTACGATTTTAGAAAAAAAAAGAAAAATACTTATTTATGATGCTATTACATAAGTAGATACCCTAATAAAACAACATGTTATCAAAACATTGATCGAATTCACTAATTAGTTGAAATTACTAGTTTTTCACAACCATTTTTTGTGACATGTCATCCGTATTAATCTATATTTTACGAGGCATAATTACTCATAACCGCTTTAGCACCCGCTGCCTAGCCCGCTGGTTTCGAAAACGGGTGAGCCGCGCCGTTCCCCGCTCCGCTGTCGTCGCTACTCCGCTCCCCTCTGACTTCGAAAACGTGGCCTTTAGACTTGATCATTGAAAACAAGAAACTGTTTTACGAAGACGAGCGGTGAATCAATTTATTTTTTCAAAAACAGGCAAAAATGCCCTCTTAATGTTTTACAAAAACCATGTACCTATATCCTGTATTGCGGAGGATTTCACAATTAAACATGAAACACATCGAGGGATCCTAATAAATCTATTTTATAATTGACGAGGGCGTAGTACTTTGAGCGGTCTTCCTGTGCAGACAGTCTACGGGCCCGTGACGAAAATTGATGGGTCATATGAACAATCAGGAGTCTATTTCCTAAAGATACAGGGGCATAAAACAATAACATTCAGCACTATGCCGTCACTTGTAAACTGTCCAATTAAGTATAGGTGAAGGGGACTACACTATTTTTGTACGGAGTTGCAGAGAAATGAAATAGAAGAGGTATTGAAATAGTATGAAACCGATGCCGCAGAAAAATAGTGCGCCACAAAGTTGTTTGTTTTTTATTTCCTGGCGATTCTCTCTATTAAAACTAAAAATGCCAGCACATACCACTCAGTTTGCAGATAAGTCTTTTACTGTGCAAGCGGTAAGGCTTTGGAACAACTTGCCAGATAATATCCGTCGAGCAAAAACCTTGAATATGTTCAAAAAGCTGGTGAAGGATTAATACTTATCATTGTGCATATTTTTGTTTTAATTTTATGTTTTATGTATATTAGTGTGTATGTGTATGCATACATATATATATTTCAGTGTGTATATGTATTTGTGTAGGTATGTTTGTGTAATATGAATAGTGTCTAACATTTGTATACGGATCGCTACTATTTCTTATGTATTTTTTTGTTTTTTTATATTTTTTATATGTTTTATGTGTTGCCTGTGTGTATACTACCTAAATTTTAAAATTTTTGAAACACATATCCGTGTTATGGTTGTCTGGAAGAAATCGCCAAGAGCGATAAGACCGCCAATTGTTATACATATTGTGTGATTGTTCCTGTTGTACCATTTCTTACTATGTATATACAATAAAGATAAATAAATAAAAAAATAAATAAAAATTAATTTGTTCATTAGACTTTTAATTAGAGAGGCTAGACTGCAAAAAGTCTGTCAACACCGTCTCGGTGTTTATCTCGTGATAATAAAATTGGAGTGTCTTTTTGTTATGATTTCCAAAGAATCTTTTAAGCATTTTTTTTGTTACATATTCAGAAATAATGATTGATTTCTCAAAGCAACTTTGCAACAAAGAAACTTATTCAGGGTACCAATTTATTGTTCCAGAAAGAATAATTACAAACGGAAAAGCATTTAATATCTTGAGTTTTTTTTTTTAACTCATACTTATTACTCAGTAGAACAATATTGACTGGTATCTGATGGAAAGACTCTTTCGGAATACGTATTTACCTTAACCTCCCTGATGACAAATAATACAAATAAATACTTAGGTACAGTAGAGAGAGTAGTATCTTGACAAATGTGGTACGAGAAAGGCCTACAGTAGACTGCAATAGGCTGACGATGATGGCAATGAAATCGTAAAAGTGTCTAGCAAAGGCTCCAAATAATAATTCTAAAACCGTTTGATTGTTTTCAAGCAGACATTTTTTAGTCTCTTCATTTTGCTTTTGTTTATACAAATATTTTGTAGCGTTTTATATTCCTTATGATAATTCGTTAGGCTTTATAGATAATAGCTGCAACAACTATATAAGGACAAGAGATATGCAATACATAGAACTTAATACTCACCTTACAGGTTTCGAAGTTCTAGATTAAGCGTTCCTATCTAAAATATATTATTTAGTTTTTATGTTGATATATATATATATNTTATTATATAATACTGGAAGAAGACAATGGGCGGAGCCTGTGTTTATATAAGAACCGGCGAGCGCAGTCGGCGGGCACTTATCGTCGTGATCACTTACTAAGGGGAACCTCTGCTCGCCTGAATGGTCAAACTGTCTCTTTCTGCCTATTTAATCTATGTATAGTTATATGCATAAGTGATTTGTATTTTAATTAAAACGTTTGTAATTCGGTTTAGAATTTTGTAATAGTTAGTAAAATCAGTAGGTGTGATTTGTATATTTTTTATTATTTCTGCTTTTGGTTTCCTAAAAATACAATAATATTCGCGTCCATTTCATTATAATAAACGTATAGTTATCTATAAAAATAAAATCGAATCGCCAAATGTGTCACTAAGCGCAAACTCGAGAACCGCACAACCAATTCGGGTTTTTTTTTACTTTTCGCTAAAGCACAAGGAAGGTTATTAAGCTGAGAAAAAAATTGCGAGGAAAGTAATAAAACTAACTCTTAGTTATTTTGTAATTGGACTGCGACAGACCAATAACTCATAATAGAACGAAGTCTGCCTTATTATACTATCTAGAAGATAATAAAAGTTACTGATATAGTAACGTTTATCTGACATACATATCTCTATCAAAGACTCTTGGAACCGAAATTTGTAGTTATCTAGCAGTAAAGTTCATATATACTATTATTATAATCTTAAAAAATTTAGTGAAGGTTTAAGCATAGCAAATGAGTTTTATAATTTCTTTATGAAAATTGATCCGTCTATGGAACGAAGTTTTATTTTTAAGAGGCAAATGGCTAATGCCACTGCTGAATATCAGTTTGAACTGAAAGAGCTTTTAAAAACTGCCAAGCAAGAGAAAATTACAAAATTCTTTAAGCCGTTGCCTAAGCCTTATCTTCAGATAATGATTAATAAGTATGGTCAAAAGCTTCAATTAATTTATTTTTTTTATATGTTTGTTTTTTATTTTCACCTAGGAACGTATCCCCTATAATCCCATATAAAATACCATTCCATATTCACGGTTTCTGTATTCTCGGCATATTTACGTAACATATACCCCGCGAATAAAGAGCTTTTACAGTAAGTATGGTGATCCCAACTCTTGGATTCAGCTTATGATCATCATATTTCGACGACTCTTTTTTCTTGATACCCTACGAATTTTTTTTTGTTTTATTTCGTCTGATTGGCGAAGGCTCAGTAAAGTATATCTATCATTACATCTGGTGAGTAAGGTCCAGTTTATTTATAGTGAATTCATTCTGCATAAATTTTAAGCTAATCTTAAGTAACAGAAAACATATTTTGTTATAGCCATAATAATTTATTTTATTTGTAGCGTGTTCAAGTTACATTAATCTGAATTTTAAAGTTACGATTGTTTTTTTCAATAACTATGTCGGACCTAACATCGCACCTTGTGAGAGTTTAAGGATTTTGAAAATGGAACAATAATGATATCAGAGCTGATTGTACATTTACGCCTTTATTGGACAAAAACTGATGTGATAACTAAAAATATAGTAAAAAGTAAACGAATACCAAGAAATTTTAGGCTTAAATTTAGCTTCAAAGCCATCAAAGGCTTATTGAAAATCAGTTCTTGTACTTAATTTTTTTACTGAATACCTTTTGTGATACAGAGTGTCTCGGAGTGCGACGTCATGGCGGTACCGAGTGATGGGCCATAAAATTTATCAGAAAAATCCAAGAAAAAATCTATGTCATGTATTTTAAAAAATATGACCATTTGGGAAAAAACGAAAAATATACACCTGTGATGCATTTTCACTTCCTGTTTCTATAAATATCCACTTCATTTTTATTAATTATTAACCCTGAGTAATGCTCCTGTAGCTAGTAGTCTAAAATTTTAACCCAACTTCTCTAATTTTGAAACAAAATTACTATTCCCATATCAAAAGTGAAATTGAATTTTTTCGTTCGATTTCAACTGACTCTACTGACAAAAAAATGTACTACTCTGGTTAGCAAGTAGCTTAAAAATTTGGCATACTTAATAAGAATTCCTAAATGATATGACACTTAAAAATAAAATAAATAAATAAATATTTCGGACATCTAACACACAACGCCATCTACTCCCAAACTAAGCAGAGCTTGTATTATGGGTACTAGACAACTGATATGAATACATTAATATATTTTTTACACTTGTTACATTATTTCTTAAATTATGGTCAAATTTTTATTTTTGTGAAAAAATCCGGTTTTCAACTACTTTTATTATATAATTCAAAATGATTTTGTGTACCCAAGCTTTGCCATGGAACAATAGTCTTACATCAGTTCGACCTGTCCCTGACGATGTTGTGAAACCAGATATATGTTAAGAGAGCGTAGTATACCCAGCAGAACGTCGAAATAAACAGTATTGAAAGCATTACTGAAGTCAAGAAGTGTTAGAACTGTCAGCTCGCCATCCTCCATAGCCAACCTCATGTCGTCCGTGACGTGTACAAGGGTGTTAGTGGTGCTGTGACCGGGTCGAAAGCTAGACTGGAAAGATTCAGTAGCAGGTTGGTGGATAGAAAATTGGAAAGCTGAGTATGGATGAGACGTTCGAGGACCTTGGAGAGAAAAGGGAGAACAGATATAGGGCGGTAATCGGAAAAGGACCCGGGATTTTTCTTTTTAGGAATGGGTATAAATTCAGCATCCTTTCCCAAGCCTTTGGAAATACACTATAGGAGATGGAATAATTGAGGATATGGCAGATAACAGGAAGAATTTCGTCAAGGATGGGGAGGATCATATTACGGCTTAGGTAATCCGAACCCGAACTAATCTAACCTTAGACACAAAAATAATATATTAATACTGACGACATATGAACAGGTTTTCATATAAACTTGTTCTTAAAACAGAAAAAAACAGCAGTATTCGGTGATACCAGTTTCTTAAATTTAACTCCTACATTTTAATGCAAATGCAAAACGCCGTTGTCAACCTGATTATTACTTGTTTAGCGTTTTTAAATCTATCAAGCACTGCTTGACATGGGACATACCCAACTAAAATAGCCCACGTTTTTTAAGTAATGGTGAAAAGCATACGCAGAATCCAAAAGTGGACGTCAGTGTTCTCATTAATAATTATAAATAATTAATGTGAATTTCGCAATTATTTTCTTTTATAATTACATGATGCCCGTACAAACATATACACTTATTATAGATTTAACGAATTGAGACAAAGATAACCCGTACTGAGAATAACAGCTTATTGATAGCTCAATTTATTTTCCTTTCCTAGTAGAACCTGATTGCAGCAAACCACTTTGATTATAGCGCTTTCAGTGCCATTAGAATAGAAAACAAGTCTTTTCCCAAGAAAATGGGAAAATGTCTTAAGTTAGCAACACTGAAGGTGCAGACTATCTTTGCCAATTATCTTGATCTCGTGCGTCTCTGGGTTACTTGTTTTATGGAGACGATCTAACACACAAACGTCTAAATATTGAAATGTCATCACAAAGCATTTAGCTAATTCATTCAGTGTTTCAATTGTGTAAATATATGTAATATAATATCAATAAAATGTGGTTTTCAATACTATTTGGAATGAGCATTGGTAAGTTTAGTAGTATATACTAAAAATCATCAAATTAAAAAAACATGGTTTTAGTAAAAATATCTTTTTGTAAAATGATACATAAATGAAATTGTAGATTTAAACCTTCTTGACAGCTGACCTAAATGATTGATTTGATTGATGTTTGTTTTAGGAAAAAAAATTTTTATAAAAATGATACATAAAATATAGCTTTAAATTTTAATTTAATTAATGTGTTTTGTAATGATGCATTAATATTTACTACACAAATCCGAAAGATCACAGTCGTCTTCTAATCCGTCGCCTTGTATATGAAATGATAGTCGTAATAGCTTTGCAAAGATATCATACAACCCCATATGTATAACAAATAACAAAAAAACAAGTTAGTTTATCAACAGACTAAAATGTAATCACATAAGGATATATTTAGATATAATTATATCTAATTGTGTTCGTTCTTAAATGTGGAATTCCATATTTAAGAACGAGGAAAATGTTTTCATGATAGTCCGTTGTAGCAAGCACTGGTGAGTATGGAGGATGACGTATGGTTTCAAACTGCAGTTTCTGTAGAGTTACAACGATTTCTCGTGCAGTCTGAGGTCTTGCGTTTTCGTGGAGCAATAATAGTGAAGATCGATTCACAATTAGGGGCTGTTTCACTGCTAGTTTCACCATCATTGTTCGAAGTTTGACAGAGCAAACATCAGCTGTTATTGCTGAAGCTAAAGTGAATAAAACCTCAAATAGGCCACCAAACTTTTGCCATTACCTTTTTCGTAGCTTTACTTTAGGGTAGTGTTAATAGTATTTGTATCATTGATCAGTCAATATTGTAATGGGTACGGAACCCTCGAAGCGTTTTAGGGTTTTTTTGTAAAGTCTCCCATGACACAGAATATATTCCTAGTGCGGGACATGTCTTTTAAGAAAATAAAACAGCAAGAAGAAATGAAAGCGCCTATGCTATGTTTTAATAAACTAAACCAATTGTTTAAACTGCTGTACTTGAGGTTTTGGGTTCGACTCCCAGGTCGGACCAAATGTTTGTATGACCTTCAAATATTTGTTTCGGAGTTTGGGTGTTTTCTATGAATAATGTGTATCTATTTACAAAAAAAAGTAGTAGTGTATTTATATCAGTTGTCTAGTACCCATAATACAAGCTCTGTTTAGTTTGGGACTATATGGCGTTGTGTGTTAATTGTCTGAAATATTTTTTTTCTGATTCATTCATTTATTGTGTTCTGTATTCGTATTTCAGTGACTCTGCCAGCTGTCACAAGAGAAGCGCGAAACGAGGTCTTCCCCTGCAGGTATTTTAGCCATGGTTTCAAGAAGTAAGCCTCGTCACTCATCCTCTTTAGTCACCTCCTTAGAAAGGAGGTTTTGGCCTACTGTACTAAGCCTGAGCTTGGCGCAATGGTAGCGTAGGCGACTGCTATGCTTGAGGTCTCGGGTTCGATTCCCAAGTCCTACCAAATATTTGTATGATCTGCAAATATTTGTTTCGGGGTCTGGGTATTTTCTATGTATGTATTTACAAAAAAAGTATTTAGGTATTTAAATCAATTGTAACCTATGACAATATTCTGCATAGTTTGGATCTAGATAGTGTTGTGCGTTAGATGTCCCAAATATTATTATTTTTAATAATTTGATTACAGTCGTGTCAACAGTCTGGATGAGTTCAGATGCCAGAATGGAACCGGTTGTATCAGTGTAGAACATTTGTGTGATGGTGTACCGCACTGCTCAGACGCGAGTGATGAGGAATTCTGTCCTCATAGAAGGTAATTCATATCGTGCTTCAGGGTAATAGGAATAAATCCTGTACCGTAGAGGATTCTACAAATGGACACAAAGAAGACGTAGACTTAAACATCAATTTGTGGATCACACAAAGTGTCGACGCATGTGGGGTTTGAAACCACAACACTCGGCACATTAGAACACCCCGTGGCGATCGCTTAAGCCACCACGCTATACGTACAGTCATTATTCCCAAGATTATTTGGGGGTTGGTTTATTATCTTGTAATCATAGATCAGGTTTTTGACTAGTTATGGATGACAATAGAATACCACGTGTGAGTTGTATCAAACATCTTAGTTATCATTAAATATATACATGATTTGATTATTTTTTTCTGTACATGGACCTGCCAAAGTGACTGTACACTCTCTGATGGAAAGCATGATCTGAATTTGAGAGTAGTGGTCATTATTAACTCATGGCGGTTGCAGACAGTGCAAAAGTGTAGCATAGTGACCCAGACTATGGCGGCCTATTGAGATGATTCTATGTAATTGGGTGTCAATCTCGCACTTATCAACGAAACACGACAGCACAAATGCTGTCATTTTAGGTTACTCGTCTGTGAGATTACCGCTCCATTAGACGATCCGTTCATGCTGTAATCAGCGTGGCTCTACTGCCTGTAATCATTGCTTTGCATAAACTTGTTTGCAGAAGTGGCCTCACAGAAGACTGGATATCATACAGAAGGAAAAGACAGTCTACATGCAGGTACTTTTTACTTTTACCGATGTTTTTTTCGCACCACATAGACACCATCAGCAAGGTGTTCAAGAATATAGGTTTAGTTATGTGTACGTGCTCTTAATTCAAAGATGTCAAATGTTTCAAAACTATTCACCACGGATTCAAGTGAAATTGCATCAAAATACGGCAGTCCGGTTTGGTATCCCAATATGTTACAAACGTAGATCAAGGACAGAGATTCCAATTTCCAGTTTCTTAAGACATCCTAATTTAGGACAGTGAGACGGCATTAATAAATAATAACGCTGAGTAGTTTAATAGATCTAAGCGAATAGATATCGCAAGTGACTTGATTCTATAAGAATAATCTCTCTCTAGTATTCAAAACGTTTTTTAAGACATCCTAATTTGAGGACACTGATGATTGTAGTCACATCGTGACAGCCAGGGGTGTCTTTACCTATAGTGCAGGATATGCGACATCTCTCTAGAAGCCTGGAAAGTCTCTTACTTCTTTAGTTCTGAATAGAGCAGGCCTGGCTCAACATGCCTTTATATTTTCTCTTGAAAACGTATCTAGTATGTAGTAGTAGCAGAAATCACTTTTAGATTTATAGCAGAGTTCTTTTTCTTTTCTCTCCCAGGAGTAATCAGTGGCAGTGCAGCGATGGGAGCTGTATACTTGTAGACAACATATGCAACGGAGTGGATGATTGCCACGACGGAAGCGATGAAACGCTAACGTTTTGTAAGAAAGCACCGTAAGTAAAGCGTATAAACAAATACATAGATACTTGAATACATACACCTGTCTTTGAGTGCAATGAACCAGTCTTTGTACCAATTGTAGATAAAAAAAACCAATAAAAAAAAATTTGTCAAGTCCCGCTATACAACAAAAAATATGTGTAAAAGTTGCATAAGTCTGAAAACACAAATTAAATAGATGCATTTAAATATTTCGGATATTGGACACACAATGGCATCTGTCCAATCCAGAATAGAATATTCTTTATTTTACACCATTTCAAATTATTAAGCTTAATATGAAGATGTGTACTATGACCTTATTACCTAAGAGATTCTTCCAGGCAACCTTTGAATGGACATATTGATCAGAGAAAGAATCGAACGAAATATAGTAGTGTAGGTGTTTTAAAACTATGGTTGTATTCAATACCAAAATTATACATAAACATATATATATATAAATATTTATACACATATGTATGTATATATATGTACACATGCATACATAATACAAATAAATACAATATTTATCAAAAAAAATAAAAAATGAGAGTTAAGAGTACTTATGAATGTGAGTAGTGTTCCTGCTCCATTTGCATACCCGCGTTAAATCTGAGTTCATAGTTGCAAAAGCTTCGGACAATTTATGCAATGGTGCTTGCGTATAGATTTGAAGATCATCTGCGTAGAGGTGGTAGGATGAGCGTAATGTTTTAGAAATAGAATTTATAAAAATTGTGAAGAGTGATGGAGATAAAACGTCACCATGCGATCTACTGGAGTAGTAGACGTATTGCACCACGAAGAAAATGATTCCTCAATGCGCACAACAATATGATATACAAATGAAACCAATTAGCAACCGTTGGAGATATGTTAATAGAGTGTGAAATGCGCAGGAAGATGTCAAAGTCTACAGTATTGAACGCATTGCTGAAGTTCAGTAGGGAGAGTATATTAAGTTTCCGGTGCTCCATACCCAGCTTAATGTCGTCGATGAGATTAACCAGCGCGCTTACCGTGCTGTGGCCAGTACGGAAGCCCGATTGA
Organism: Hyphantria cunea; assembly: GCA_003709505.1. Lineage (NCBI taxonomy): Eukaryota > Metazoa > Arthropoda > Insecta > Lepidoptera > Erebidae > Hyphantria > Hyphantria cunea. The sequence goes on from PKRV01000926.1 coordinate 272,899, forward strand.
TAAGGATTGAGAAGCTGGTTCTTCATTAGGTAAAAAGTTAGTTGTGGGTGGACGAGGCGTTCTAAGACTTTCGACATAAAGGACAGTACGAAAATAGGACGATATTCGGAGAAGGATGAAGGATTGGATTATTTGGGTATAAGGATAATTTGCGCTTCTTTCCAAGTATCGGGAAAAACACTATTAGCGAGGGAGTGATCTAAAATGTGACATAAAATGGGAAGGATTTTATCCACAATACGTTGGATCGTCTTACGACTAATGCAGTAACTTCCAAAAGCATTGGAAGTTATGGACATTATACACTTCTTAACATCACAAGCAGTAATTTGATGAAAAAAGAACGGGCAAAAATCAGGAGTTGGAAGTGATGAAAGATATTGTAAAGGTTTACAGGTAAAAAACTTTACAGGTTTGGCTGCAATTAAATGAAAAAAAGAAATAAAGATTTAACGAATCAATGTTTGTTGTTTTAGGAATCATATTTACTTGTGATTTCCTAACTCCTAGTGTTCTGAGAAATTTCCGTACTTTCGATGGGTCTCCGTTTTCGACCAAATTGTGAATGTGTTGGCGTTGCACTTTCCAAGAAGCTTTACTGCAGAGATTTCGTATGTCTATATATCTATCCCTATTGCTTGTCGTTGGGCGAGTTTTGAACTTACTCTTAGCTAAGGACTTTATCGATATCAGAGTTCTTATTTCAGCTGTAACCCAAGGTGCTGGTAGATGCTTGATTTCAATGACACGGACAGGAGCATGTACATAGTAAAGATAAGTCAGCTTTCAGTTTGTATTCACCTTCTCATCAATGCAGCCTATGGCTAATAAAGAACTCCAATCGATTATGCTGGCATCCTGGAGAATTTTGATGAGATCCATGTCACTAAAATTGCGCTGCTTTAGGATTTAGGGCTTAGGTTTGGGAGAACGTAGTTTGTACGAGAGAAATATCAAGTCATGGTATGAAAAGTCATCCGTTGATCATTGGCCATGCTTAGCAACTAAATGAGCCGAGGAAACATGTATGAGATCTCAAGTTGGAGTAGAATTAGGAAAATTATGAGTGGCATTTAAAGGCAAGATAGAGAAGTTACACGACACGATAGTACTAGTGAAGCAGGAAGGACGAGATTTTTAAGTAAACATGTATTAAAATATCGCATTAAGATTGACTGAAAGCAGGTGTAAAACGTTCCAGGAGCCTCTCAAAAGAAGAAAAAAGTTAATGCGTCCAGCTTCAAACTAAGCAGAGCTTGTATTATGACAGTTTTTTTGACAGAAATTGACTGGTAGGATACTCATGTACTCGTTTATACATACGTAATTTACTTAGACAACACTCAAACTCTGAAACGAATATTTGCAGATCATAGAAATATTTAGTCCGATGCGTGACTCCAAGACGGCACATTAGTCGTATACACTACCACAGCACTACCGGGGCAATCTAAAATTTAAATAAATACCTATATAAATCTACTTTCCTTGAATAAAAATCGAATTGAAAAAGCACTGTTCACATAAAAGATTTCATTCCAGAACAACGAACTCTAGTGGCTGTGAACTTCCACCATATCCTACACATGGAACTTACGAGGTCGCAAACGTCCCCAATGCTCACCCTGGCCAGGTTCTCGACTCCTTCGTACTGATAGTAAGATGTCGACGAGGATTTGGAATAGTAGATCCTCACGGGGGAGAATGGAGTGGTATGCAGCAACTCTACTGTGTCAATGGACACAAACAGTATGAGGCCATGCCAAGATGTGTTCGTGAGTTTCGCTATTTGATGATCCTAAACATCGTATTTTTTTAAGAAAAACCTGCCTATGTGTTCCGTGATGGTAAGTTACAACCATCACCTATAGGAATATGCAACTCAAGAGTCATAGACGTATTGTTCAACCTGATTGGTGCCACAAAATGGACAGCGATTATCATTTATCATCAAGTAAACCGTCTGATTTTTTCCCTCCTCCCTAAGAAAAATCGACACTCGACCAAGTGATTTGATAGCTACAGTACAATATTCCCTTTCAGGTTTTTGCAAACTCAATCCAGATCCAAGTGTTATTTACATGTGCCACGTACCAGGTGTGGGGTTCAAAACGTGTAAGAACTACGTCGCTCCTGGCACCACGGTGAACCCCGTATGCAACACTCCATTATACGACAGCACTGAAAGCTTCCCATATATGAAGTGCAACTATGGGTACTGGGATAACATCGTATATTGTAAACCAGGTTAAGTCTCAATGCAACTTTTTTTTTCAAATTTGGATCGAATGTTTAGTAGATGCAATGGGGACGTGTATCAAAATATATATATATATTTATATGGTCCTTCGTAACTTGAATTTGAAATAATGGCGAAGGAAAGGAGAATACAGACTTTTTTGAGGTTATTGTAACGCTGTTTGACCTACTTGGTCAAACAGTACCGAGAGCAAGCTGTTGGTCCTGGCTGTCATAAACATCTATGACAATCGGTATTGAGAAGTCAGTGCCCTCAAATATACTGACAACTTCATTTTTACATGTGGAAACCCCTACGGGTCTTTCACCCCGCCGGGGTTGGTGGTGGGGCGGTGTGTCAGAATCGAACCGACTAAAACCACACGGTGTGCCACTCTGCGCCTGAGACGGGAGGGATCCGGGAACCGCTTTCTTACGCCATCCGGACCCCTCCCAGCGCATGCCCGCACTGAAGCGGGCACCGTCTCTAGATGTTAAATCCTCTCAATTTAGGCGACATACAGCACACGCGTAACGTCGCCTCCTCGCGGCTGGCCTGTGAAGCAGATGGAGGGGAAAACCCGTCCCCACCATCCGCGGCCACACTCAGGGCGGCAAGAGGCGCTGATAGGCGCGCCTCCGCCTCCCGGTTCACCGGCGGCGGATCGGGTCCGAGTGGAGATCGACCTCCCGGGCCTTCTCCGCTGCCTCCTGCCGCGAGATGAGTTCCTCGCAGAAGGTCACGACCGCGGTAAAACTGCTCTCGCCACCGGCCATGGAGCGAACGACGGCCGGTAGCGAGAGATCTCCTCCGATGACTGCAGTGAGGGCCCGACACTGCGGCGCTCAAGCGGGGCACACGCCAACGTGTGTGGCCCTCCTGGCCACACACGCCAACGTGTGTGGCCCTCCTGGCGGCTCCTGGCGACCGAGTGCAGGTACTTCCCGAAGCAGCCGTGCCCGGAAAGGACCTGCGTCAGTCGGAAGGAAAGGGTCCCGGGCTGCTGCCCTGCCCACTCGAGGATGACCGGCTGGAGCGCCTCCACGGTAGCGAAACCATCACGTGGAGCCTGCAGCCGCGACGACCATCGAACCATAGTGGCTCGACGGGCGGCTTCACGCCACTCGCCTACCTCTTCGGGCGGAGGCCGAATGCCACTCTCCGCCCGGAATTCAGCCACCCGTCGATAAACTTCAGCGAGCACTTCTGCCTCCAAATCCCACAGNAGGATGACCGGCTGGAGCGCCTCCACGGTAGCGAAACCATCACGTGGAGCCTGCAGCCGCGACGACCATCGAACCATAGTGGCTCGACGGGCGGCTTCACGCCACTCGCCTACCTCTTCGGGCGGAGGCCGAATGCCACTCTCCGCCCGGAATTCAGCCACCCGTCGATAAACTTCAGCGAGCACTTCTGCCTCCAAATCCCACAGGGGTGTCCCGGCCAAGACGCACGCCGCCTTTGTCGATACCGTGCGGTATCCGCGTATGGCTCTGACCGCCAATATCATCTGAGGCCGCCAGAGGCGCGCCTTATTCTGGGCAATAAGAGCCGACACCCACACCGGTGCGCCGTACAGCGCCATCCACCGGACAACCCCCGTGAAGAGGCTTCTCCTTGCGACACTAGGTCCACCCAGATTGGGCAAAAGTCGCCCTAGGGCGGAGGCAATGTCGACCAGCTTAGGAGCAAGCTGTCGGATCAGGCCCACATACTTCATCTGGGCCCGAACCGGTACGAGAACCGAGTTGACCACTATGGAGGCGCCGGGGGGCGGCCCGCGACGGTGCCCATGAAACAGCAGGGCCTCCGTCTTTTCCAGGGCCCCCCGCAAGCCCAGCGCCTCGATGCGCCCGACCACCAGAAAGACACCCCTGGTGGCCAGGCTCGCCGCCTCCTGGAAATTCGCCCCTCCCGGGCTGTGACCAAGGCGTCGTCGACGTAACAAATTACGCCCCGCCCGAGGGGGAGACGACCCTGTAGGACCCAGTCGTAACCCATGTTCCACAGGAGTGGTCCAAGGACAGACCCCTTTGGAACGCTGCATGACATGGGTCGCTGCCTTAAGGCGTTCTCGAGGTCCTCGTACAGGATGGTACGCTCCTCCAAATAGTCTGCCACTAGCCGCCTCAGGTACTCTGGCACCTTGTGATACTGGAGTGCTTCCCTGATGCAGCTGAATGGCTGACTATTAAAGGCGTTGGCGATGTCTAGAGACACTGCCAACACGGCGCCGCCATAGCTCACCGCCCCTTCGGTCACGGCCTTCGGACACATAACAGCGTCGACCGGCGAACGCCCCTCTCGGAACCCCGAATAGGCATCCGACAGGTCGGGGCCCACCTCGCTGAAATATACTGACAACTAATTCAAACCAGTTCGCCCTGAGAGTTGCGGTGGCCTGATGCCAGTCGCTCCGTGTAAAAACTGATAATCAGGTGAAACCAGTGAACTAGTAGCCGGTTCCAAATAATCTCGAGAATAATAAAAGCTACGAAGAATATTTATAAATACCTACCGCCATTTTTTCTCCGAAAATCCTTTTATAGTATTTATAGGTGCAGTAGTGTACAGTCGCGGTCTAATAAAATAAAATACATCCAGTTCTCATTAAATTTTCTTCTATACAAACCTTCTCCTGACAAATAAGAACACTTAAAAAATATCCAATTTTGATAAAGTCAATCAGAAGATATGTGCGTTTACATTCATTTCGGTGATTAATTTTGATATTTATATATTGATGCGTACACTTTCTTCTTTCATCGTTTTAAGTGCATTTTAATTCGTAACTAAATATTAGCATGATTCTTCCATTCTTTTTGTAGAATGTGGTCGAGTAACTCCGGTAGGCACCGAGCTCGTGATTGATGGCAAGGCTGCCAAACGAGGTGAACTGCCGTGGCATGTTGGTATCTATCGGAAGACCACTAAGCAGTACCTACAGATCTGCGGCGGGAGTCTCATCACCAATAATGTTGTTTTATCAGGTAAAGTTATAAAAACTAGTGGGTTTATAACCTACTACCTTTTGCCTACGTTTCATTTCACAATTAAATTGTGAAATGAACCACCTGCGATATTCCAGAACCAATACGACCTTCAAATCTTTAGGAAAAGAGCAGACTCCATCCTGATTTTTTCAAAATTCTAACTCGATCTTGTCAAAATTTAAGCTGAACCAGTACAGAGCTTTTGAAGTATTAGAATTTTAGACAAAACCAACTTAACAGGTATAATTCCTGCATCATGAATGCAGTTCCAGAAATATTTGATAATAGTGGTTGTCCTCGCTCATATTAGCTATATTCATGTATTTATTATATTTTTAGAACTGTGATAAAATAATTTTAATTCTGCTTATACAGTGGTTACAACTGCTTGAATAAATCGCATTCTTAAATGTTCTAAACATGCAGTGCCTAAAGTCTACTCGCTCTGAAAACTAGATGGTGTTGAGCGTCAGATTGCTAAAATTATTTTAAAATAAATATTTTACATAAAAACTGTTATATATTTAAATCTATATTTATGAATGAGCTTACTGGTGAATTCAGTGAAAGAGAAACATTTTATTTACGGGTCAAGAATATCGTACGGGAATGATTTTCATTTTAAAAAAATTTAATACCCTATCTTGTTGAAAATAATGACAACTCATTCGTGATCGTGAATTACAATAACATACATGTATTTTATTGTAATTTAAATAGTAAAATTAACTTTTTAACACAATTTTGTAAAAATCTGGATATTAAATTTTTTAATATCGGTCATGTTGGCAGCCAAATAAATACAAAAACAATCCCTACCCTGAGATACGCCAGGCGGTACTAAAGTCCCACACAAACTTCCATTGTTCCTTCATACTCCGAAGGGGTCCATGTGTTTGCTTTACGGATTAATATTAAGAATATTGCATAAAATTATTGATCTTTATATTACAATTTAACTGTTAAAAACTGAATAATACACAATTATTCAATTTTATAATAGTTAAATTATATTTTCAATGTTTCCCAAAAAAAAACCTTATATTTAATTAACGTTTAATTAAATATAAGGTTTTACCCCTCGTAAGTAGAGTTTTAGAAAAAAATACTTTGAATATTGATCACCGATATGCAAGGACATGTAATCAATGTGTTTATGTTCCGTGTCTTAGCTGCTCACTGCTTCTGGAGTGATCTGAAGAAGATACTCCCTGCATCTGACTTCGCTGTGGCTATCGGCAAGATTTACCGAGATTGGGACAGCGAGAATGATATTGGCGCGCAGAAATCTGACGTAAGAACTTGACAATAACTGAAAAACATAAAGATATATATACAATATACCATAATGATGGCAAATTTCAAAACTTGACTATTGTAAAATTACTGGCGCTCTTCTTCGCGCGCACATAAAAAATTCTAATAACCTATCACTTTAACAGTTGATACTTCCCATCACTTTCCCTACACTCCATCTCCTCTTCACCTTTTTCACTTTTACTAATCATGTCATCAGCCATGGTTACTATCCAGCTGATGTATTCTCTTAACATGACTTGATATTTCTGTCCTATGCTAACCGTCCCCCCAAGGCAAAGCCGAAAATTCTTGTGTAGAAATGTTAAAGAGGATGCGCGTAACATCGACTGGTCTGATTTGTTAGATTCGCAGTGTTTGAATGCGAATTTTCGATAAATATTTCGACTCTAAAGTCGAAAATTTAATACTTCTGAATAACGTTCTTTTATAATGTATTATGTCTAAGAAATGTATTGCATCGAAGTGCAAACACGAACATCTTACAACGGATGCTAACTTGAAAAAATATGTGTACCTAAGAAATCTCTGCAACGACAACATGTGTACAACACTAACATATCCGCGCTGTCGTAGAAAACCGAGATCCAGAAACTGTCCAGAAATTTCTACGAACGTCGGGAGTTGGGAGACTTCTTCAAGAGTCTGTTATTTCAAAGTCAAGAGTATATATATTGATTCACTTAATAAACATTTTTCTACCTCGTTTGACACTGAAGTCAATAATAAATTGAATACTCTGTTTCTTTTTACCGTGGGAGAACCACGCTTAGGTACGAATGGGCCGGCTTGACCAGAGCGAAACCACGGCCTCACAGAAAACCGGTGTCAATCAGCGCTTGCACTGTATTGCCCATACCCCAACCAGCCCCCCTATCCCCGAATGGATGACAACGCGCTTGCAATACCTCCGTATTGCAAATTTCTATGGGCGACGGTAATCACTTACCATCAGGCGATACGACAGCTCGTTTGACCCCTATTCCACTAAAGAAAAGTGATTGTATCAGCAGGAACATGATTCTGCCTGTCCTTGACGAAGTACTTCCCATCCTGTGCAATATCCTGAATATTTTCGTGTCGATTGGTATTTTTCCTTCTAGATGGAAAGATGCTCAAATAAGAGATTATTTGAGCATCTTCCCAGAAGAAAGTTAAGTCCTCTTAATTTTTTGACTATCGGCCCGTATCCATTTTATCTTTCCTATCTACCGCTGTCTATGCTTGAACCCCTAATCCACTCCCAACTGAGTTATTTCCTTTCCAAAAATTCTTTATTAAACGTCTTCCAATCTGATTTCCGTCCTGGTTATAGCACAACTTCTGCGCTTATAAACATTACTGACAGCATCAAACTGGGCACGGATGATAGAATGATGACAGTACTCACCCTACTTGATTTTGCCAACGCCTTTAATATCGTTGATATTCACATCTTGCTTGCTATACTCAGTGTCTTAATATATTGCTAAGGACAAGTCATTGGTTTCAAAGTTACCTGTCTGGTTGCCGGCAACGTATTTGCATTGAAGACTCGATATCCTCGTGGTACAGCATTACTGCTGGTTTTGGTTCATCAGCAATATCAGCAGGGTGGAATTCTATCTCCTTTAAAAATCCTAAAAAAATAAATAAAAAAAATAAATAAATAAATAAAATAAAAATTTATTCTTCGCTGGTTTTATAAACTCAATTTCAAATCAATTAAGTTTATCCTTCCATCTTTATGCAAATGATTTACAAGTTTATACACAAGCTCCGATTAACACGTTACGAGAAGCATACAACACGCTTAATGCTGACCTATTGCGTATTGGAGAACGGAGTCACAATTGTGGACTTAAAGTTAATCCTTGAAGACGGAGGTATATGTTTAGCAGTCCCTGGTCTCTAGAGTTAACTGGGCACAACTGCCCCAAATCGAATTCAATGGGATCGCTCTCAAAAATCTAAGGATTTACGTAGATAATATTTCATCTAGGGGTACACGCATTCAGTACATCAGTGGAAAGATATTTCTTTCTCTTTCTCTTCTGCTGGGTCTTTGCGTAGACTGCATAATTTTCTTCCAATTGTAACAGGTGCTGCACTTGCACTAGCACTTCTCCTCCTAGCCCTCGAGGGACTACAAAATCCTTGTGTACGATTTGTATTTGAACTACGAAAATATGATCAAATCCGTCCGAAATCCATCATTTGCTCTAGGGGCTTCCGATAAGCTTTCGCCGGAATGATTATATCCTTGTTTTCCTTTATAACATCTTATTTCGTCATAAATCCCCCCACTACGTCAAAGAACCATTCAAGTTTCTTTATGACACACATGAAAAATGTCTAAAATCGTCTGAAGTTTTGAGACTAAAGATGCCTCTGCATTCCACAGAATTTTATGGCCAGTCCTTTACGGTTGAAGCTGTACGCTTGTGGACAGTAGTGCCAAAAAATATCAGGAAAGCGAGAATAGTAAATAGTTTTAAGACAATTAGTATAACGTGGTCGTGGGACAAGATTTTTTCAAATCGGATCCATACTTCCTAAGATTAGTATGGATTTAGTACGACACAGGAATTACCGTGTTTCTGATTACAGCTGCTTGAGATTAGGATTCCAACTCGGTTCCGAGGTTCAGGAGCCAACTTCCAAGAAGACATTGCTGCCTTGATCCTGAAAACTCCTTTCATCTACATGACGTATGTGCGTCCCGTGTGTGTTTACTATGACGCGAACTTTGAAAGGATTCAGTTGCGACCAGGAAACTCAGGAAAGGTAGGTATTGTAGTACTGATCATGATTCTAATTTATAGACAGTACCAGAAATGTAACAATAAGGTGAGATAAGCAACAGAGAAGTATATTAAAAAGTCTAACATTTAAAATTAATTGCGACTCTCACAATCAAGCAATAAAGTTTATTTTGCTTCAGGTGCTATATTTAATGAATATTCTATTAAGTTTAATTATCATAAGTCATATAATTTATCTAGCAGGAATTGCTTTACTTTATTTCATAACACACACGCACACTCATAAACTTTCAGCTATTAAAATTTTGGTATGATTTTTGTTCTGATGAGGTGGCTGGTTGGGGTCTAACATCGGCTCAAGGAGCGACTACGAACATCCTCCAGGTTATTGAGATGCCTTTCATCGACGTGGATGCCTGCATCGACACCCTTCCTGAGTCCTTTACAGAATTTATCACCGGAGATAAATTCTGTGCAGGATATACTACTGGTACGTAAGCCTTCAAGGGACTTGGTGATGGTGACGTTTCGATAATGCAGAGTGTCACCACCCTTATTAATCCCAAGTCTGTCATAAGAGCCTATAGAGCAGTGTATAGTAGAGGCCATATCCAGTAAAGGATAAATCAAAGATGTTGATGATATACTGATCCAAAATTAAATATTTCTTAGTTTGTTTCTTCAACCACTAATTACTAAACATATTATCCGCAGGTAAAGCCTTATGTAAAGGTGACAGTGGAGGTGGTCTGTCCTTCCCAGATAGAGGGCTAGGAGTGAACAGATATTATCTACGAGGTATAGTGTCTGCAGCCCCCAAGGATGCCGGCAAATTCTGCAACGACAATGCCTATACTACATTCACCATGATTACAAAGCACCGGGATTTTATTCAAGAGTACATAATGAGTTTTATAAATAAATAGCTTTAGAGACGGTAATGTATATATTGAGGACAGAGGACCTAGTCTGAATTTATTTCATATCAACTTACCACTACAGCATTGCGATTGAGCTCCAACGAACTCTTCACCGATCATAACGCCGAATATGATAGACGTCGAAAATGAGAAACTTGCGAACCGAAAGACTATGTGATGATGTTAGATGGTTGTACTTATTTTATAAATTCAGTTAACATTTATTTGATATACATATTATATGATATTTGATTTGCGCCCTTGCAAAACGGATAACTATATCTGAGGCAAAGGGTGAATTTGTTTTACTTCTTGCCTATATTAAATAATTTGTAAAGTAATTTCAATAAAGTAGTATTAAGATGATTATGTTTTCTCGGTTTCTTTTTTTGGTAAATTTACTGAAAATACATCGTAGCCAGATTGATTTATTGCCCCCAAAACCCTCTGCATACTGAATTTCATGAAAATCGTTAGAACCCCTTCCGAGATTCAGATTACAAAACTATACAAGAATTGCTCATTTATAGGATAGTGTGTGCTGGGTACCTAAAATCTGTTTGAAGAAGGTGTTATTAATTATTCACTGGAAATTAAAGAATAAATGAAGAATACATCGGTTGAGAAAGATACCTTGAAGTGCTGACTCTTTTTTTTCAATAGCTTTTTTTCTTTCAGAGCGCTTACTGCGAGTGCTGTTAAAAGATGTTCTCAATATTCATTCCAGTGTGATGATGGATCTTGTGTGGACCAAGGCAGTGATTGTAATGGAGTAAGTATTTTTGTTATCACACTTATTAAATATAAACATCACTAATACTCATCATAGCATCGTCAAGAAAAAAAAACATAAAACCCAAGATAATTTGGATATTAATCGAGATAATTTTTATCAAGCTATAAAGGTAAAAGGTCTTATGTCCTTCCTCAAGAATCAAAGTATTTTCGTGTCAAATTTCATCGAAAACGGTTGTGTGCACAGACACCAACTTTTCTAGTAGGTCATTTAAACATTTGGTCTCACGAGGGAAGTAAACCTGTGCAACTGTGTGACACTGTATGACCAGTAGTCATATACGCTGCCTCTGCACCATGGAGACAGTCAAAGACTTCCCATTCTATAACCTGATATTTCTTTTTGCCAACAGATACAAGATTGTGCAGATGGATCCGATGAATCTGACGTACTTTGCAACCCAATGGGAATTCCAGATGTAAAACCGTGAGTTCAAAATTATACTTTTATGAGAATTTCTCTAGAATTAAACTACTTCGAATTATAGCGTGGTTGCGTAACATTAAATAACTCATAAGCATATACAGGAATCGGGCTTTTCTACAAAAACGACATACTCCCTCATTACGCGGGACAATATCACTGTAAAAAGAAGAGAAACTTGAAATATACCCTACCGTACCAATCCGTCTGGTCATCGTAATATTTAGTAGACCAAAACCTTCTCTCGAAGGCAAAAAGCTGATGTGCAGCAGAGGGCTATAAAAAACTGTTGATAATACAAACACATACCTATACTTAATCCGTATTGATATTTCCTAAAGTGGTACCTTTATTCGGTTTTTTTAAACAATTCTGCTCACCATTAATCCAATACATTTCAGAACAACTTTACCGCCACCGAAACCAGGTTACTGTATTCTTCCACCCTACCCTGACCATGGGACATATGAAGTTTCCGGCCTCCAATCTGCAAGACCTGGTCAATTGTTTGACAATTTCGTGCTAACAGTTAGTTGTCAACGAGGGTACGGTCTTTTGGAACCAGATGGTGGCTTAGATGGAAATGGCACCCAAACTATATACTGTGTTGCTGGAATAATATACAAAGCTATGCCTGAATGTGTTCGTAAGTATATGTCAAGAATTTTGTTGCTGATTTTACTTACATTGGTGCTGCTTCAGTCAATGAGTTCAGTACTTTTTTCAAATTTCCTCTGTAATATGTTTTTAAGATAATAAGTAACCCATTTCTTGTTTAACACTCCTGACAAGATACAATATATTTTAGAATATGCAATACTTAATGATAATCGGCAGTAATTAAAAGGTTAAAATAGAACTAATATTCTTAAATATTTGTTTACCATGGTTATTAAATAAGAAAAAACGTGTAAATCACATCATGGAAAGAAACACTTGTAGACAGTTCGTATAAAAGCTTTCTGGAATTAAAATAAAATCTTCTTCTTATTGAAACTAGATGATAGCTTGAAGGTGTGTACCCTGCAAAACCTATTTCTATATTTGATGCATGTTTTTTACAGAATTCTGCAGACTAGATCCAAATCCTAGTGTCCGTTATATGTGCCAGATTCCAGAAACAACCGTAGTCAATACTTGCAAACATTACGTAGCACCAAGAACTATTGTAAACCCAGTCTGCAACACCCCAAATTATTACTCATCAGAAATTCTCCAATACATGAATTGTGTCAATGGATCTTGGGACTACATCGCTCAATGTAAACCAGGTTCGGTAAACAATAATACTGGTATTACAATATTTATCCAACAGAAATTAGAAGTATACAGGGTTAATTCAAATTAGTGCATCACCTTTTGCAGGCAACTTCACTACCTCAATCCCAACAATATTTGTTCTATGACTTTTTTTAATTAACAGTTTTAAAAATTTAAGTTTTTCCGTACAAAATTTATTCATTGCCTTTGAACTCGCATTACTCTATGCTACGCACCTTGCGTAGGCAAAATATTGGCACGTGTTGCGGGGCCTGCCGGCAAGAGGTGATGCGCTAATTTAAATTAACCCTGTATACAAGCGATATAAAAGTAGTTCATTGTTTAAATTTGCAACAAATCTGTCACGTTCAATAGGTTTGTATCATCAAAACTCCTACTAGTGCTCATTGCGCCACTGGAATTGAGACATCAATTTATCCAAATAGAGACGCAACAGATTTAAAGAAATCGTGGACACAGCGCATATGGTTTAAAAAATCATGTGACGATCGAATCGGCTCACAGGACTACCACTACATATGAACAAAAACTAGAGCAGTTAATATTAATTATCAATTATTGAATAGTATATAAAGTAGTAGCTATTGGTACCTATTCAGTAATGGATAACATTTCAATAGGCTTGCTAAATTTTCGTGGTAATAAAATACCCACATCAGAATAAAACTCTTTGATTTTGGAACGAAATTTCGACCTTATCCTGATATAAAAACAATATCACAGTGCTGTCTTGCGGAAAAATGTGGTACAACCAGAATGCCGATCGCAAACTTGGAAATATGTCGCAAGTTTGGTCCCAGTTGAATTTATTAAACTTGAATTTGTGAACGAAACAGTTTTTCTCAGTATTGCAACATACTAACTGGGCAGTAAGGCGATCGCACCCTCGCATCTTTAAAAGATATATTTAGAGAAATTAATATTCTCACGTTGTCATCGCTTTACTTTTTCACGTTTAGGAGAATGTGGTTAAGCCACGTTCGAAAAGACATACTATTTTTTTGTGTAAATCGTGATTATAAGAAACTGGAAGTTTATTTTTCCTATATAATATATAGGAAAAATAAACTTCCAGTTCCCAAATTTAGATTAACTAAAACGGCTACTCAATCTTTTCTCGGGAACTCCATTAGTTTTCATAATTAATTGTCATATAATAATACTAGTTTAACGAGTTTAAACGAATTAAGAAGTTTAGTCTTGCCTCGACGTTCCGATAAGGGATTAGGACTAGATAATTACTGTAGACATATATTTTTATGTTTTATTTGTTTTTTTTTATATGCTATCTGTTCTTTACATGACTATGTTTGTTTATCTGTGCTATATGCCTTGTCCATGTATCACGTAACAACGTAAATCTTAGTAAATGTGCAGCTTTTTTTCTGTTCCTTGATTCTGGGATGAATTCACTCTTTTTTGGAAATCACTAATTTTGCTGTTGTTGCCCACATACGCGAAATATTTTTTAGGCAAGTACCTTGTGGAATTTCTTGCCAGTTCTTCTTCATAGGAATGACATTATAGAACCACGCAACTAGAGACAGCAAATATAACGTTTCAAAAATGCCCATAAGGTATATTATTTAGGAAACAAAATGGTTTTGATTTTGAAGAAAAAACATCTTACTCAATACACTCGTTAAAACGATAATGAAGGTTTAAATAGATTTATTCGCACACACATTTCCATTTTACGTTTTGTTTTTACTAGGAGTAGGGTGCTGTAAATTTTATCTTATCAATTTTGGGATTGAGAGATATGTTCTCATTAAAATATTAAGCTGTTTTCAATTCTAAAATACTTTATAATTGCATTTGAAGATCAACATCAACCTTCTATATTATTATTTAACGAAGCACAAAATGGTTTTAAATGTCTGTTCTCCTGTCAGAATGTGGCCGAGTAACTCCTGAAGGAATGCCGTTAATTATTGGAGGACGGCTAGCGAAGCGAGGAGAATTACCGTGGCATGCAGGCATCTACCGTAAAACTTCAAAGCCTTTCTTGCAGATTTGTGGAGGTTCCCTCGTGTCCAACGTCATCGTTATATCAGGTAAGATAAAAAAGCTTTCTTCATGCGGCATGTTTCATCATTTTTTCTGGTTATAAGAATGTTTAATAACAGCCTGAAGTTTGAAAGTTGGGGTCTTAACCCAGAGCCTCGGAAAACATGTAAACCCGTCGCTCCTGCACGTGATCTCTCCCCTATCGTATCAGATAGCCGTCCCATCGGAGATTGTGGACATCGTGAGAGTGAAGGAACATAGACCTGTGTCTACGGACAGAGTGCACTATGATATCTCCTCCGTAGTTGGCTGGTCTCCGTTGAGACTGGCCGCCGTAGCCGAAACAATCTGGGAGAAAGAACATCGTCACATACATACGTTGCACTTTGCCTGAATGACTAGATTCAATTTTGTTTTCAGCTGCTAACTGTTTCTGGACTGACTTCGACAAGAAAAAACCTGAGTCTGATTACGCTGTGGCAGTTGGCAAGCTGTATCGGCCATGGGATGATGAAAGAGATGTTGATGTCCAAAAGTCTGATGTACGCAGTTAGATTAGTAATAAAATTAATTTGCATGATATTTTGGTTATTTAGAAATACGTCACTGTTAACAAACAGTAGTGATTAGTGACCATAACTGTTAACCAGAAATTATGGATTGGTACCTACCCAAGACAATTTATTGTGCGATAGGCAAAATTCTGTGTCTGGGTCTAATTCAACTAAAATATGCATGTTGTTATTATATATATGTGTGTGTGTGTGTGTGCTATTATATTGTAAGTAAAGTTATTATTATTAACGATCCTTTGCTGGTCAAACGACTGTTCTTATAAGTACTTACCTTAACGTTAAATAAGTAGTTCCATTCAATCATAATATTTTAAGAGTAAATACTGGTTTCCAGGTGAAAGAAATAAAGATCTCACCCCTATTCCACGGCGCAGAAGCTAACTTCCAGGAAGACATAGCCATCGTGGTCCTGGTTACACCATTTGTTTACAAGACGTACGTGAGACCTGTGTGCCTGAACTTTGATACTAATTTCGAGGAACGACAATTGGTACCAAATCAGTTGGGAAAGGTAGGTTTGACTACAAATATTATCAAGTCATTTGTGAAAAAAATATTCAACCGATTTCAAACAATATTAATAAAGAGCACTAACAAAAACAATAAAAACTAAACTAAATGCAACCCTCAAATTAACAGATAACATTCTAGTACTAATAGATATCTTCTAGTCTGATTGAATTCAATACGTAACCGAAATACGCACTTATTATTCTTGAATACTGAATAATAAGTACATCGACCAATCCATGGGCGACAGTCGTCACCTGCCATCAGTTAATCCGTCAGATCAATTTACCCTTATACCATAAAAAACGGAATTAGTAATCAAAATTTGTGTCTATTTTCTAGCTGGCTGGTTGGGGCCTCACAGAAGAAAATGGGAAACCTTCCCCAGTTCTGAAGTTAGTTGAATTGCCTTACATCAACATCGACATTTGTATCAAAACCTTTCCACCTTTTTTTAGAGAGTACATCACAGGAGATAAGATTTGCGCGGGATATACTAATGGTGAGTGTAATATTACCTACCAAAAACTTTAGCGAACTGGTAATCGATCTGATTTTGAAAGAATATAACTATGTTTGAGAATACAAAATAACAGTTCTAAATTTCGTATATTTTCTGTCTTTTCATTGTTTAAGATTCCAATTTAGATAGCTTTTTTTCCCAAGGAGAACTATCGCCAGGCAGACTAGAAACTGTAACAAAAAATACACACAGTGGAACTTAGAACCTCCTCTTTTTTTAAGTGGTTAATAAACTAGCTTGTAATTTATTAAGCCGACTCTAAATAAAGTTAAGAGAAAGCGGACAATTTAATTGTAATAATGCAACAATAATGGCATATTTTTTTAAAGAGTAACTTGATCTTCACTTCTTCAAAATCCACCTGAACCAAGCAATGAATTTTTGTGCGATTTTTATCACATTGATCTTTTTTTCGGATGGATAATTAAAATATTGTACATGACATTTAAAAATAACGTACTTAAACCTGTTGACGAAGTTGTACAGGTTATTTTTTTTATCGTGGGTCCGGATGGCGTAATAAAGCGGTTCCCGGATCCCTCCCGTCTCAGGCGCAGTGTGGCACACCGTGTGGTTTTAGTCGGTTCGATTCCGACACACCGCCCCGCCGCAAACCCCGGTGGGGTGAAGGTCCGAGAGGGATTCCACACGTAAAGAAAAGGTAATTTTTGTCGTGTTAAATGATGCAATATTTGCAAACACTGAAGGTAGTGAACAGTGGCCAAGGCAAGTAGCAAGATTACATTACCCGTATTACGCAAATGAATAGTTTAATATTAGCGAACAATTAAAGGTCGATTTCCAATTTTTTGGATTCTTCCATAACTATTGTAGAAAACCGCAATATAATACGTTGCGTAGTGTGAAAGATTAGAAGATTGAAGGTCGCTTAGCTTAAAAGAACAAAATATAATAAGTAATGCAGAAAGTATTAATAAAATACATAAATAAAAGATACTTCATTTATCAAATAGTACGTGTAGATGGTAGATTACATTTTCTTATTCTTTCAGGTACGGCTTTATGCAGAGGCGACAGCGGAGGTGGTTTAGCCTTCCCAGCAATGGAGTTAGGGGTCGATAGATATTATTTAAGGGGTATTGTCTCTATTGCGCTGTCTAGCGAAAATTTGTGCAATGCACACACATACACACTGTTCACTAAAATCACAAAATTTGTAGATCTCATTAGAAGTATCCCTAGAAACCATTTTTAAATTCGCTTTAAGTACTCAAACGTAATGTAATGTGTTCAGAGCTAATGTAATGAATTGGATTGTAATTTAATGTGCTGGTATGTTGAAATAACTCAGTCAATGATTATTTTCTGAAAAATATTTCACCCAGTCAATTTCACTACGATTATATTTTTATTATTTTATCTACGTGACTACATAGCTGCTTTTGCAGATGGCCTCAAACGGCGTTATAATAGGTAATTACATTTTTGAACCGTTTGTGTTTGGGGTCGAGACGCTAAATTTATGTGGTTCGATTTAAACAACTAGCTAAGCAAATGATCTGGCGCTTCTAGTGACCAAAGACCCGTTTTGTTTTAGCACTGAGTATTAGAATTGCCATTCAACGTGGCTATACTGCCAATCTTTTGGGAACGCTACCAGTACGCTATGATGTGATGAAATTTTTGACGCTTGCATGTAAATAGTGTCATTATTTTTTTTTGTTTAGCTGCTAGTTCTTCCATCATATCTGCCGTAATCGTTCGACTAGATTTTAGAAAGCTGTGGTGAACGACACCGGCACTAGTCTACCAAGCACTTTTATGTAATTTTTTTTGGGTTAATTTTCGCTTGGGCCAGTATTTGGCTGGTACTCTAAGGTTCAGCCATTGCGACGAGCGACTTCCGATTATTGTACAGGATTCACTTTTCAACAGATAATGACCCGATTTAAAATCCTTTCATTATTGTGCCGATTGACGCATCAGTCGACTTTGTTTGCTGGTTCAGTTCACTTCTGTATAACTTGTTTACGTACCCTCCATGCAAGCTTTTTTATTTTTCCTATTTACTTCAAGTACAAGTAGATTAAAACAGTTTTATTACTCACAGCAAAACCTTCAGCAACTGTAAATTTACAATGGAAGCGTAATTACATCTAGTCTTCATATAGAATCCAAGATAACACTCTAGCAGAAGTAAGAGTTATCCGGAATTTGAGCATTTAATTGAGCCATAAACTTAGATTCACGGAACATATCGATAACATATTAAATTCTGCATATATCGGTCTCTTGGATTCGTATTGCGATCATCAAAAGAATTTAAGAAACCATCTTTCCAACTTCAATACAGTTTGGAACCCCTCATACCATGTGCACTCATGTGAATCGAAAGAATCCAAAAGATAATTCTTCGTCACCTAGCTTTTCGTTTCAGGCCGAGGAGTTGTAGGTCCTATGAAAACAAACCAAATCATTTGATACCTACTGACCTTAAGTCACGCCGAACCATCTCTGATCTGAAATTCTTACAAATAAATGCTTATAATATAGAGTAGATCTATTACTCAAACAACCGCGATGCCGAACACATTAAGGAAAACACTCGCCACATGTTAGGATTGTTCATCAGTATCACACCTTAACATGTTCTTCTGCAGACATATACGTTTTCGCAAATACTCTTAGAAAGTATAAATGCCTAATCTGCTCAAAGCTCACTGGCATGTAGCGGCTCAAACGTCAATTCATTTTAATTCAATTAAATTAAGTTTTTTTAATGAAAATTGCTTTTTAGTCTTTAAGTACATATTTTAACTTTGTAAATTAGTTTGTTAAAGTATCGGAAGGGAAATATTTTAATAATATTATGTACACTGTTTATACTTTTATTGAAATAAAATTTTATTGTACTCGTATTCCTATTTTATATATGTGAATGTGATGTGTTGAACTTTCTTGTGTATGACGCGGTATCCTATAAGTGAGAAGCACATAACTTGTTATTCAGTTAATTATTTTGGTTTTGCTTTTGTGTGATCCTTAAATAAATAAGTCCGCTTCCCCAATGGCCTTTAATACTTCATTAAAGACTATTGTGGAAGTGGATCCATTCTATGATGCAGAAGCATCCATAGCCCGCCGTAGTGTGGGTCACAATGCCCCATTGTTGCATGGTCTTCATTCGCAATAAGTATCAATTTTTCAATTAACAACCCATAATATCCCACTACTGGGCTTAGGTCTCCTCTCAGGAGAGGGTTAAGGCCATACATCCCCACGCTGGCCAAGTGCGGATTGCAAAGTATGGTGACTAGTACTCTTGAATCCTGCTTATGCTTTAAGTCAGGTAGAGTAGAGTTTTTTTTATGGAATAGGGGGCAAACGCGCAGACGTATGCCTGATGGTAAGCGATTACCGCCGCCCATGGACACCCGTAACACTAGAGGAGTCACAAGTGCGTTGCCGGCCTTGGGGGATAGGGAGGGGGATGAGAGGAAGGGTTGGATTATTGGCCTCCGGTATTCTCACTCACTCGGAGAAACACACCGCAGGCGCTGTTTCACACCGGTTTTCTGTGAGGCCGTGGTATCACTCCGATCGAGCCGGCCCATGCATGCCGAAGCGTGGCTCTCCCACGGTAAAATGTGGGTCACCATGCTGCATTGTTGCATTGTCTTCATTCGCAATAAGTATGGTGACCACTACTCTTGAATTCTGCTTATGCTTTAAGTCAGGTAGAGTGAGTCACGCTGACATGTGTAAAAAAAAAAAACCTTTTTCACTTCAGATACAAATAATATATTAAATTTTATCTGGCTCGAGTAAACACATTTTAAAAACCGCAATGAAAGAAAGATGGTGGAATTTTAGTACTGAAATAGATAAAAAGAAATTGTAGATGCTATTAATAATTATGCTGCTGCTACAACATTATAAATAGGAACCCTTCCTAGCATCCAGATTAAATTATCAAAGTATCAATCGTTAGTTTCGTTTACCCTATACCCAAGCTTCCAAAAGGAAGAAAAGCTTTCAAACCTTCCAAACGGATAAAAGTAGAAAATTTTAGCTTGCAAAACTGCGAATAGCATCTGGCCGACTTATATTATAATGCTAAGGATACTTACGTTAATACTTTTATAAAAAAAGAAATTACTTATACTCTTTATTGGATTAAAATACAGTCCGCAAAAGATAATTAAATAAAATCGTTTTAAAAATGAAGTGTGGTAATTAAACTTTTGTAGTCTGGTATCACTATACAGAGACTAGATGCTTTTTTTTCCGCGATGACCGCTAGTGTTCGTAATAGCACCTCAAGCTATAGTTCATTTTAGTGATTAGTTTTCAATAGAGATGTGCAAAATGTTAATTTGTGTTTTGTTTTTAGTTAGTGTGGGTGAGTACTATTTTTTGTGTATTTTTTTAATTTTATGTTGATTAATTTATATATTACTAGGCAGTGAAATTATGATATATGTGTTTAAAATTTTTTTTGCTCTCCCTTTGTTCTTTCATGGATTAAACTTTTATGATTTAAGGAAATGAATTAATTTCTTTAATGGTATTTACAGTTATAAAAGTCCGAGCTATTATAAAAGCGGGACATTTAAAAATCTTTTTTAATAATAATGTATATCGTTTTCAAGTTACTTTTATTTTTGGTACTTACAATTAGTCTGGCATAAATACAGTTACAATAAAAAATAAACCTAATAATACTTTTGAATTTAGTATCTGTCATTTATATACGATTGTTCATTGTGTTCTCTTATTTTCGCGCCAATATATTGTAAAATATTTATTGATATTAAATGGAGTGGGGTGCTAGAGATATATATATATATATATATATATATATATATTTATTTATTTTTATTTATGCTGCCGAAATGACTCTGCCCTGCCTGATGGAAAGCATGAGCAGAATCCAAGAGTGGTGGTCACCATCCTCAATGCGAAAAAGAACAATGCAGCATGGTGACCCACACTATGGCGGCCTGGGGGGAAGGGGGATAGGGGGCGTTGGATTGGGGTATGGCCCTCCGGTATCCTCACTCACTCGATGAAACACAGCGTAAGTGCTGTTTCACACCGGTTTTCTGTGAGGCCGTGGTATCACTCCGGTCGAGCCGGCCCATTCATGCCGAAGCGTGGCTCTCCCACGGTATAATATATAATATAATAGCTGTGTCATTACATAAAGTAGGTTTGGAATGGAGCCAAATACAATTTTTAAAATCCCCCATACGCTTGGCATTAGTCATATGTTTGTGTATTGGATTTATGGATAGGAACAATGAAACCGCCTCTTTTTGTGACAGAAAAAGATCTGGCCGTCGAAAAAGGCGATCAAAAAAGTAAGGGAAAGAATTCGAAGAAATTCTATTCGAAAGTGAAAGATTTTATCTTGAGTGATGAAGATAGTACCTGAACCAAGTCGCGTATTTTAAAAGATAACTCAGGACTTGCAGCCTACAAGAGACGCACTGAGCATTTCTTAACCGATAATTTAAAAGAAATTGGGTGGTAAAATCAAAACAACTACGCAAGCGGATGGACTCAGAAATTCTTTATTTACGGATGAGATTTTTTTACAACTAAGCAATATCTTAACAATAAAAATGACCGTATTTATGCTGAGAGATCTGAAGAAGCTTCCCAATTAGTCAACAGAGCACAACGTGGGCATTATCCGACTTCAGTGATGGTTTGGTGGGGTGTTAGTTATGAAGGAGTGACTGAGCCATATTTTTGTGGAAAAAGTGTCAAAACATCGGTACAAGTGTATCAAGATATCATTTTTGAGAAGGTAGTTAAGCCTCTTAACAACAATATATTCATAAACCAAGATTGGTTCTTACAGATAGATTCGGCTCCGGGTCATAAAGCTTGATCCACCCAATGTTGGTTAGAAATGGACGTCCCAGACTTCATCAGGGCTAAAGACTGGCCGTCATCTAGTCCTGATCTTTATCCACTGGATTATGATTTATGGTTAGTTTTAGAGAGTAAAGCTAGCACTAAACGCAATGATAATTTGGATTCCCTAAAACAATCCGTAAGATTGGCAGTGAAGAAATTTCCCATAGAAAGAGTGCATGCTGCTATTGATAACTGGCCTCAACGTTTAAAGGACTGTATTGCAGCCAATGGAGCTCACTTTGAATAAGCTTGTATGTTGTTCATGGTTTTATATATTAAAATAACACACACACATGCAACATTTATAGCTAACTACACACTGTAATAGTAATAAATGTTACGTACAATAAAAAAATATTGTTTTTCTTTGTAACAATATTTATGATAAGACTGATTATGCATATTAATTTAAGGTTCAACATGCTGCGCCTCAAGAATTCAACGAAATCTTTCTGATATTTAGCTTTGTCTCAATTATTATACTAGAATATTCTTTTTCGTAACAATACCTCTCTGATAAGATTAATATGTTTACTTACTTATATAGAAAAGTTGATAACCTACGTGGTATTGACATTAAGAGCTCGTGTTTACGTACCTTTCGATTGTGTTTGTATATTTTAAGAATAAAACAAGATAAAAGAACATTATTGAAGTCTCTTATCATTAACTTCTTTTTAATATCGGTGAGGACATATTATTTATTTAAACACAAACAAATCTCGTACACAGGCTAACTTAATGTCATGGGGCATTCTCTGCCAGTCAATCTTTGGGTGACGTAAAAATAGAATTTAGGTGGAATTTGACTTAGTAGGTATTCTATCATATTCGTCATGGTGGTTCAACGGTTCATTGAGAAAAAATGTTCATAATCTGCCCCTTAGCCAGGATGACATTCTATAAACCTGAACGTTATTATCAAACTAGTAAATGTATATGATTGACGTCACCTCAACGCTAAGTCACAGAGTTAAAACAAATATTAGTCAATAATACAAAGAAGAAAATCGTTAGTTAGTGTAGGAAGAGAATCGAATCAAAATACGTGCGTGTTGACTAAGGGTTTAATGATCCTCAAAATTGATGTTCTTTTTTTTTCAGTGACATCTCCAGCCTTAACGAGAGTCGCCGAGCCCATATCGTCCTCTTTCAAGTAATGCC
This sequence comes from Hyphantria cunea, assembly GCA_003709505.1. Lineage (NCBI taxonomy): Eukaryota > Metazoa > Arthropoda > Insecta > Lepidoptera > Erebidae > Hyphantria > Hyphantria cunea. Next base: position 296,283 of record PKRV01000926.1, read on the forward strand.
ACATTTATTTAAAATTACAGTCCTTTTTTCGAGCCTTTTTTCCCAAACTATGGTGGGGTCTACTACGATACTGCTGAATCAACATTTTTTTTTTTTTAAGAAATCAACTCCCGCATTTGGAATTTGAATTCCTGTGTCGTGTGTGTTTACAAACATATATGAAACAGACACAAAGTACACCCAGACTTAGAACAACAATTTATGGATCACACAAAGTGTTGTCCCATGTAGGATTTGAACCCACAACACTTGGCGCAGTAGGAAGCGGTGTGGCGACCGCTGAAACCACTAGGCCAACCGTGTAGTCATTCTATCAGTCAATTCAGTCAGTCAGTTAGGATTATCTAACTATTAAGTAACTTGGGTTATTTCATTACTTAGACCCGGACCGAAAAGACATTAACAGACCCATTAGTCTAGTTTTATTGACCCTGACAGTTAACCCGGAGGTCTAAGGTTTGATTCTCAACAAGAAGCTGGAATTTAAACGCCTTCATTTTGTCGACTAAAGCTTTAACCTCATTTTCATAATAAGTGGCAGACCGTATACCTTCATCCAGCTATATATTTCTAATTTATAATAGTTAACTGTTTCTAAGTATAAGGAAATGAAAAATGCTCATCTTTATAGCCTTTAAGTTATTTATTTTGGACATCTTACACACAACGCCAACTGATCCCAAGCTAAGCAAAGCTTGTGTGATATAACATATATACTTTTTTTGTAAATACATACATATTTTACATAGAAAACACCCAAACTCCGAAACAAATATTTGCACATCATACAAACATTTGGTCCGACCCGGGAATCGAACCCGAGACCAAGTCCTTTAACACTCCAATATTGTATTTTACATAGAAAACACCCAAACTCCGAAACAAATATTTGCACATCATACAAACATTTGGTCCGACCCGGGAATCGAACCCGAGACCGAGTCCTTTAACACTCCAATATTGGACATAGGCTTCTCCTCAAAAATGAGGTGTTAGCCTACTGTACAACGTTGGCCATACGAGTCGGTATTGGATTTATGTCAAGTTTTCCAGTAGCCCATCTGCTGTTAAAAAAATTAAACATCATGACTCATTTTCAGTTTGGATGATCGGCAGCAATGTGCCTGTCCAAATGGAACATGTTTGGATATAGCACATGTCTATGATGTGATCTGTCACTGTTTTGATGGTTGATTATAACCAGTTTCGGTACTTCCAGACGTGCTGCATGTTAAAAATCTGTTTAATAAATTTTAGAACACCTACACCAACACCAAAACCAGGGAATTGTATTCTTCCATCCTACCCCGACCATGGAACATACGAAGTCGCCAATCCCCCATCTGCAAGACCTGGCCAATCGTTTGAAAATTTCGTGCTAACAGTCAGTTGTCAACGAGGTTACGGTCTTATGGAACCAGACGGTAGCACAGATGAAAATGGTAAACCATGGAAAACCGTGTACTGCCTCGATGGAGTAATGTACCAGAATATGCCTGAATGCGTTCGTGAGTACATACTAAACTTATTTTTGCTTACAGCTGATTAAGTCAATCAATTCAAACTCAATATGTTGTATAGTGATTTAATAAAGAGCGTATTATATTTTATAATGATTTTCCAGTAGTCAAAGGGTGAAGCGTGACAAACAAGCCTTTTAATTGCCTTAGCGTACCGCCGTTTGAAGTCTCAGGTTCGATGCTCGGGTCGGACCAAATGTTGGAACGATCTGCAAATATTTGATTTAGAGTTTGGATGTTTTCTATGTATATTATTTCATCATTCAATTGCTGGACATAGGCCTCTCCAATTGCACGCCACTTAGTTCGATCTTAAACCGAAAATCGATCTTTCGTAGTTCTTTTCACTTACTTCACTTTTTTATTGTTAATAAACAATAAAAAAGTGTATAAGTATTGTATCACCTTATCTAACTATTATAATACAAGCTCTGCTTAGTCGGAAGCGTTGTGCGTGAAATGTAATTTATACTTATATATTTTCATTCACTCATCTACTTATAATTTGCTACTTATAATTTGAAAACGTCATCATCATCTTCCTAGCTTTTATTATTCCCAAGATTTGGGGTCGGCTGCTAGTTCAACTGGTTTTATCTGAATACCAGTTTTTACACGGAGCGACTGGCATCGGACCTCTAAAACCCTGAGAATGATCTGAATTCGAAGGTGGACTAGTTGTCAGTATTTTTAAGGAGAACTGACTTCCCGATAACAATTGCCATAGATGTTCATGACGACCGGGACCAACAGCTTAATTTAGGAACCCTCTCCGAGACACGGGTAGGAAACATCGTCATCTTCCATGTTTCGGGCTGCAATTAAGAATCTTGTAAGAACGACCCAATATCAGTCCTACCCGGGTATTGAACACGAGTACTCTTGATTTGCAGTCTTTTTTTAAGGATTAGGGTGCAATCGAGCAGACGTATCGCCTGATAGGTAAGCGATTACCGTCGCCCATGGACACCCGTAACACCAGAGGCATTACATGTGCATTGCCGGCCTTGGCGGATGGGGAGGGGGATGAGGGGAAGGGTTGGATTATGGGCCTCCGGTATCCTCACTCACTCTGTGAAACACAGCGCAGGCGCTGTTTCACACCGGTTTTCTGTGAGGCCGTGGTATCACTCCGGTCAGGCCGGCCCATGCATGCCGAATCGTGGCTCTCCCACCATAGATAGATTTACGCTAACCACCAGACCAATGAGGCAGTCAAATTATGAAAAAGTATCTTTTTAATTATAAAAATGTTTTTTACGGTTTTATTGTACTTAAAATACTTTACTACAATAAAAATAAATATAGAGTCCTTTACATTCAAAATTGCTTCTTTGAAAATAAAAAAACAAAAAGTATCCCGCATAGATTTTTTACATATTCTATGTATGATTTTTACAGTATTCTGCAGAGTAGATCCAGATCCGAGCGTCCGTTTCATGTGTCAAGTTCCAGGAACAAATGGATCCAAGATTTGTGAACATTACGTAGGCCCAGAAACTATTGTAAAGCCAGTCTGCAACACTCCAAATTACTACTCATCAGAAAGTCTCCGATACATGAAGTGTATCGGCGGATCTTGGGACTACATTGCCCGATGCAATGCAGGTTTGCCCAAAAATCGAACTAATATTGCCATACAAATCAATGATAAACTTGAAATAGATATTGGTGATTTTTTTAATGATAACAGTAACAAAATCACCGTGAACTTAGGATCAAGTAGTGCTACAAATAATAATAATAATGTATATAATCTTACTAATAATAATATCTTAAATATTTATATAAATAACGATAGATATGTCAATGGAATAACTAGTGCTACAGTTAATTTGATGGATCTATTTCATGCAAGTGGAAGTAATAAAAATAAAAACGAAATCAGTCTGATAGTAGGATCAAGTGCTGCCAACAACAATAATAATAATAAATATAATCTTACTAACAATAATGTCTTAAATATTCACATTAATAATTATAGGCATGGCAATGAAGTAGCGACTTCTACAGTTAATCCGATCAAATTTGTTAATGGAAATGGAAGTAATAAAAATAATAACGAAGTCAGTGTGAATGTAGGATCGAGCGGTGCCAACAATAATAATTATAAAAAATATAATCTTGCTCACGATAATTTCTTAAATATTTATATAAATAACAAAGGGTATTCAGTGGAAAAATTAAGTACAAGAACTGATTATCAATAAGCTTTTGATAGCTTTGAAACTAAATTTAAGAAAATTAAATTTAAGCCTAAAATTTCTTGTTATTCGTTTACTTTTTATAATATTTTTATTTATTACATCAGTCTTTATCCGATGAAGATGAAAATGTACAATCGGGTCCAATGTCATTACTGTTTCGTTGTCAGAATCTTCAAACTTTCATAAGTGGCGATGACATAGTTATTAAAAAAATTTAACTTTATATTTCAGATTAATATTACTTAAACATGCACAAACTAGAATAGATTGGTATGGCTATGCCCAAAAATGTTTTCTGTTACTTAAGATTTGCTTATAATTTATGCAGAATATATTGGTGTAAACCTGTAAACTTTACTTTAGAAAACGGTGTATTAACTTTCGTTAAATAAACGATTACGAAATAAATAAACATTATTGTCACTAAAAGAGTAATTGCAGTAATTAATATAATTTGGTACAAATACAGGTTATGAACCCCATGAGTATCGTTAAATAGACAGAATTTAGGAAAATTCAAAATCGTTAGTATTTGCAATTTATTTTGAACTCAAAGTATGGCTATGGTTTACCAATGGGTCAGCTTGACTAGATAACAAACTGGTGCTGGGTGACCTCATTTTTATGTAATTATAATACATTTGACCAGAAACCAAAAAACCAGTTGTAAACTTGCTTAGATGAGCTAATACTTGTTATGGTCTAATTTATGTCTAGTATCTTAAATTTGAGCATAGCTCTGTTTGTCTGTCTATTTCGCTTAACTGGCTAAACCGGTGCACCGATTTCAACAAAATTTGGAAATGAAAATACTTTCACCATCATCATTATCATAAGCCTATCGTAGTCCACTGCTGGACACACGCCTCTCCAATTGCTCGCCACCTAGTTCAATCCATGGCTTCTCGCATCCAGCTCCTGCCAGACGTCTTGCGCAAATAATCACCTGGCCTGTGAACGTCCTACACTACGTTTGCCGAGACGCGGTCTCTATTCGAGAAATCGTAAAAAAAAACACTTTGACTCCTGAGAAAGGATCTATTTTTTACCGCGATAACTCAGCTAGTAGTAGTAGTACCTAAGTATAAGCTAGTTTTACATAATAAGAAATCAAGGGACTTGTTATTAAAATAGCAATGTATATAAACCAGACAACACCTTGAGAAATGCATAGGAATTATGAAATCGAAACAACCAAACAAAAATAATTTTGGAAACTGATTCCTGACTCTTCATTTCTCGAAGCTAAAACTCAAAAAATATGTGCTAGTTTAACAGTGAATCTTACGTAAATAGTAAATATACAATACCTGTCACAGCGCCATCTATTGTAAAATAGGCAAATGTAGTTAATTTCATAACATTTTTAAGTTTCTAAATTTTCCTGTGACTTCCAAAGAATCTATTAAGCATTTTTCGTTACAAAAATAGAAATAATAATCAATTACTCAAAACAACTTTGCAACAGGGAAAGTAATTCAGGGCCCCAATTCATTGTTTCAGGAAGAATCATTACAAACGGAGAAGCATTTAATATCTTGAGTATCTTTTATTTTTTTTAATCATACTTATTACTCAGGATGATTAAGTTTTCAATATTATTTTTTTGATAAAATATATATATAATTCATGTTTATAGAATGTAGCATAACCTATAAACTATATAATGACTTAATCAATACTTATTTTTTAATTATTTACTTATTCAATCGTCAAATTTTCATTAAATTTCTCAATCAAATCACATAATACAATCATTGAAAATGTAGTTGACTGATGGTAATATTTGTCAAAAACATGATTTAGCTAAAGCTTTTGATTCAGTTTAACTTAGAGATATGATTGATATTCCCTATTAAATAATAACACACTAATATATGTAATAAGAATCCCGCGGGACTATATAAATGTATAATAAATTCTTATTAGTTAACATTTGTTCCAAGATACATATGCTTCATTAAAGCTTTTCGTATCCTTAAAGGCTTTCAACTGTTACCAGCTTTGTTTTGCTGCATAGCATTGACATGCCGTTACTTGGCCTAGTATTAGCTATTAGTGGTTGAATGTGATTGATCACACTTACATAATTATAATATATTTCTATAAGTGAAGACTTCTAATTGGCCTTCTAGTTACTATAAAAGACGATATATAATGTTTAGAATTGCTGTTAGTCTTCCACGTACTTATTTAAGAAATAAAAATGTTCCAGCCCACTTACCTATGAAAATATTTGCGATATCTTATATTTTATGAAATAGGACGAAACATGGTCAGCAGGGAACTGCAATAGGCTGTTGGTGATGACGATATATCGGGACAAACGTGCCTACGACTTCCAGTTCTTCGCCCAGAATCGGAATGGGTTCGTCTCCAATAACCTCATTCTCTTGATGCTTAACCACAAAGGAGCATAATACCTGGTTTTTTTTCAATAGGCCGCATTAGTGTGGTCTGCCATACTGCATTGCTGCATTGTCAGCATTCGCTACATCACATTATATATAT